>ML786665.1:246377-268899 GCA_009831015.1 Picea engelmannii
ATATCATTAAAAAGGAAATCTACCACTGATTGTTCTCTTGTAGCCGGTAAGGCCTTTGCTTCAACCCATTTAGTCACATAGTCAATGCATACAAGTATATACTTTTTCTTTTTAGATGCAGGGTTAATGGGACCTACAAAATCTAATGCCCATTTCTTGAATGGTTTAATGACTACTTGGGCTTGAAGTGGCATTTGGTCTTGTGCAGTAGGCTTACCCATTCGTTGATATTCATCACAAGTGAATGCATAGGTTTTAGCATCTCTGAAAATATGAGGCCAGTAGTAACCTGATTACAGAACTTTGTAAGCAGTCCTTTTGTCTGCGAAGTGTCCTCCACAAGGGCCATCATGGCAGGCTTGAAAAATATCATGAATTTCATCTTCCCTTACACATCTCCTGATCACCAAATCTGGTCCTGTTTTGTAGAGGAAATCATCGTGCCACATGTAATTTTCACTTAGTTGAATTACTTTTTGTTTTTCTCTAGGAGACAATTTCTAAGGCATCTTCCCTGTCACAAGATAGTTAGCGACATCTGCATACCATAGAGTGAATGTAGAAATAGAAAATAAATTTTCATCAGGAAAGGTATCTTCTACTGGTGCATTATCTCCTAGATGAATCATTCTAGATAAGAAATCAACCATAAGATTATCTTTACCAGGTCTATCAATAATGTTGATATTAAACTCTTGTAATAATAAAATTCATCTTGTAACTCTAGGATTTGTTACAGGTTTGTTCATTAAGAATCGGATGGTTGAATGATCAGTGTGTACAAAAGCTTGATATCTAATAATATAGTGTCTAAATTTATTGATAGCATGGACTACAACTAGCAATTCCTTTTATATGACCGTATAATTAACTTCAGTTGGAGACAGATTTTTACCGATGAAGTAAATAGCATAGGGCATTTGATTTTCTCTTTGTCCAAGGACTGCCCCAAGGGATGTGTCTGAGTCATCAGTACAGGTATGAAAAGGAAGGGACCAATTTGGTCCTCTTAATACAGGGTTAGTTGTCAATTTCTGTTTTGGAATTTCAAAAGATATTTGGCATTCATCATCCCACTTAAATTCAACTTCTTTGGATAATAATTTAAATAAAGGGGTACCTAGGCTTGTAAAATTCGGAATGAATCTTCTATAGTAGCCAACATATCCTAAAAAGTTGCGAAATTCCTTTTGTGAGGAAGGTATTCTGATTTGTGTGATGATATAAATCTTTACCGGATCAACTCTCATGCTAGAACGAGAAATGTGATGTCCCAAAACAATACCTTCAGTGAGCATCATTTTTTATTTTTCATTACTTAAGGAAAGGTTAGTTTCCTTACACCTAATCAAGACTTTTTATAAACTGGCCAATGCTTCCTGGAAGTCTTGTCCATGGACTGTAAAGTCATCCATGTAGACTTCCACACAATCATTGGTCAAGTCAGAGAAAATGGCTAGGCAACTCTTTGAAAAGTGGCCGGGGCATTGCAAAGTTAGAAAGGGAGCACCCTATAAGCATATGTGCCCCAAGGGAAAGTGAAAGTGGTCTTTTCCTGGTCTTTGGGTGCTATTTGTATCTGGTTGTAACCACTAAACCCATCCAAGAATGAAAATACTTCTTTCCGGACCTTGTATCCAACACCTGATCAATAAATGGTAAAGAAAAGTAATCCCTATGGGTGGCTTTGTTTAACTCCCGGAAGTCTACACATATCCTCCACTTACCATTTTTCTTGGGAACTATGACAAGTGGAGATACCTATTGACTATCTGAAATGGGGTATATGAGATTAGCTCGGAGGAGTTTTTGCAATTCCTCTTTTACAATATCTTTAAGGGATGGATTCATCCTTCACTGAGGCTGTATGACTGGTCTGATTTGGTCATTAGTGTAGATATGATGTGTGCATGTGTCAGGGTGAATTCCTTTCATGTCTGCATAATCCCATGCAAAGGCATCAAATTGTCTTTGGAGCATTTCAATCACTTGTGTCTCTTGTTCTGGTTCCAAACTAGAGTTGATATACAAAGGTTTTCCCGGGATAATCTCAACAAGTTTAGTAGTTTCTTCGTTATCTGAGGAGGCTGGTGATAAATTGTATAATTGAGTGATATCAGGGTGCCAAGTTTGTTGAAATTCGGAACCAAAAATATGTGACAATTCTGCAAAAGACCTTGGGTATTCAATGTAATTTGTGTCAGCCAAAAATAAGCTTAAGACATGTTCATCTGATTGTTCTTGTATTCCTCTTAATTTTTCCAGTGTTAACAGAGGTCTGATGCAATCTTCCTCTCCATAAGGGTTTTCTAACCAAATAGGTATTTTCTGTGTCGGTTGGGTAGGAGGGAAGAGAACACATTTTGGCTATGTGTGCCATTGGATATAGTCATCTCACCAGACCGAAAGCTGATAAAGGCATCTGTTGTGGCCAGACAAGGGTGGCCAAGAACCACAGGGTGTCCTGGTTTGGAGGATGATTTAGAATAGATGACTAAAAAGTCTACTAGATATTCCCAAGAAGGAAGGGTGACTGTGACATCATCTAGACTTCCTGCAAAGATAATGATTGACTTATCTGCCAACTCAATCATGGTTTGGGTTGGTCTTAATTGATTGATTTGGAGCTTCTGCATAGTGTCAAAAGGCATTACATTAATAGCTGCACCCAAATCAATGAGTGTATTTGGTAGAGAACTGCCATTAATTTCAATAGTGACAACTGGGTTTCCAGGGTCATTATATTTGTATGGCATTTCATAAATGAATTTAGATAATTGTCCCACTACCTGTACAAGGAGAGGTTCCCTCTTCTTCCTTCTTGGTTTCTTAATGCAAAGATCCCTTATAATTTTGGCGTATATAGGGATATCCTTAATAGCTTGTAGCAGAGGTATTTTTATGCACACATTTCGTAATTCATCTTTTATATATGTGTGCAAGAGTGGGTCGGATTTCTTCACTAACAGTCTTTTGGGGTAAGGTGGAAGATTAATTTGTTGGGGTACTCGTACATACTAAGAAGTGATTGGGATAGGAGGAGGGGCCTCTTCTTCTGTAGGGATGGTTTGAGTGTTTTCTTCCTCAGAATGATTATTATTTTCTTCCTGAATTATTACTGCAGGATTTGATTGGTTTACAACTTTCCCTGATCATAGTTGAATTTCATAGGTGCGAAAGGTTTGAACTTCGGTATTTTGCACAGGGTGGGTGGGTCGATTATTGGGGTTAGGGACTAGCTGGGTAGGGATTGTTGTTGGTCTCAGTGGATTGTGGGCAGCTTGGTTTTGTGGTTGTTGATTGGGATTTATAGATACTTGTTGCTGCTGATTAGGATTCAAGGGGGTTGTAAATTACTGTTGTATAGGAGGTGGGAGTAAAGCTTGCATCTGTGGTGGATTGAATCCAGGTAGTAATTGGGAAATGTTTGCAGGGTACTATGGATATTTAGGGTAAGAGGGATTTCCATACATAGGTCCCCTCCAACCTTGTTGCCAAGGATGAGTTTGCTGATGTGTCCATTGTGGATAAGTCATTGGGGAAGGACCCCATTGTTTTTGTTGATATTGTGTATTAGGATCATAAAATGTATTGGGATTTTGGGCTCTCTAGGGTCTTCTAGAAGGGTATGGATGTTCTTGTGAGACTCCTCCTCCCCTATACATGGCTTGTAGTTCAAGCAAGGTTGGACACTCAGATGCGGGGTGTTCTACTGTACACAGACCAAAAATTTCTATGACATTTAATGGGTAATCTTTCTCATTGTTGTGCTTCTTTCGGCATCCATGAAAAAATATTGCTAAAGCGTCTTCTTCTTGTTTATTTTTCAGTTTCAGAGTATCTAATTCGTTACTTATTGTGCTCAAGATGTCTGTTTTAAATTTCTCCAATAAGTTTCCTAACTCAGTTCTGGTGACGGTCCCTGAACTTTGTTTTGTATTTCTGCTAAAAGGATCTCTTGGTCCTTTGCCTATTTTAGCTTGTCCTCTTGAGTATCTCCTACAACAATCTACAATTTCTGAAAAAGGTTTTTGGTGTACATCTCTTGAACTCAACAAGTTTAAAACTTCTATGCAATCATCCCTAAGACTTTTCAAGAATACAGTTCTTACTACAGTTGGTTCTGAGGTGAATAGTTTTGACTTTTGATAGTTATATAGGAACCTTTCTAAGTAGTCTTCATGACTTTCATCTTTTGTTTGATGCATTTTAAAAATGTCATTTTTAACATTATCCTTACAATAGTCTTGGTATTTTTGTAAAAATGTGTCTTTCATTTGATCCCAAGAAAGGATTGTATTTTCTCCTAAGCTCATGAACCATCTTAAGGCTGAATCTTTCATTGTAGAAGGAAAAAGCTTAAGTTTTTGGGCATCGTTTGAGTAGTTATAGCTTCTACATAATATGTCAAACTCAAATAAGAATAAATCTGGATCTTCAGTTGACATACCTCTGAAAGTGGGTAATGATGATAGTGGGATATTCTTCATGTTGACATTTCTGGAAATATCCAAGATTGGAAACCCAAAGGTCTCAGTCTCTGTAGCTACATTTCCTTCTTCTTCTGCCATTCTACTGATGGATGGTTCATAAACTAGATTTTATGTGTCTCCTAAATGTTCAGCAGACTCACGTTCTACCTGTCCCAATACTGATTCTTCCATTTTAGGTTCTCCTTCTAGAGCCTCGTTGGCTCCCCTTGAATTTTTTGTTGGTGGAATTTTTCCTACACCAGTGTCAGTTGGATTAGTGGGGGGGTTTGTTTTTGAATATTTGGAGCTTACAAATCTACCCTTGTTATCTCTATATCTATGCATAAAATAGAAATTTGATTCTTTAGCTGAATTGAAATCCTAATTCTATCTAGAAGGTAAGAAGGCAACCTAGCTTCAGAGAACCCCACTCTAGTGGCCGCATGGCTCTTCACTCACATCTTAAATGTTTTATCCTCCTCCCTTAAGCAACGTTTTAAAACATTAAAATTTATGCAAACAATCTAAGCTAAAAATCACTTCTTACCGTTTGCAACTTCCTGACAACAACACCAAAATGTTTTGCTACTTATATGTCTAATATAATGCACTCATTAATTATCAATCTGGGATTCGTAATCAACAAAGTTACACGACACCAGTAAGAAAGGTAATTTCTAATGTCACAAGTATAGAATCAAACTAGATTATGTATGCTGGAAACAAATCAAAATAGAAAACTACAATGCACTTTGGTTGTCTTTCACAGAGAGGCTATCTATTCCATTATGGAACATGCAAGTATGAGATGGAATTGGTTTGATAGATCAACTTTGATGTCTGACCCAGAAAGCTAACTATGCAATCCACACTTTCTGAAAGGAAATCACACATCAATCGACATAGCATGGGTAGTTCAATAGTCAATATGTTGGTTCTGTTGTGGTTCACAATGAACTTCACTAGTTCTTATCCAAGTAGTGTTGACTATTGTTGCCAACAAATATGATCACTCAAGGAAATCAAATTCATGAGAACAGAAACAAAGCATATGCAAAAACAGAGCAATTAAAGATCTCTAAGCAATGATAGAATGGAAATCTCAATCTAAGCTATACTGCTATCATATAACATAGTTAAAGCTTTAGTTGATTCAATGTTTATACTATTAAAAACAAATACTAATGCTAATCTACAAAGAGGTTGACCTTTGTTGGGTGGTGGGCCCTTGCCAGTTCAACAGGTCAGCTACTGAAGTCTACAGGAAGCTTGCTTTTAACACACACATTACTCTCACTCACACTTCAAAACATAAAATCAAAACTCTCTTTAACAACTCAACTCATTCTTAAACATAGATAATCAGAATATGGAGATAAAATGACATTCCATTAATCTTTACTCAGGATATGTTCTGTACTATCATACGCTGCTTACATATTGATGATATGCTAACTCTCCTACTTCCTCTACCATCCTTGCCACGACTATTTAATAGTCTGAATCGTGAAACACAAGGAGGCGAACTGATTTGCAAATCAATCAGTTGTTAATTTTAATCATTCGGTTACATCTTCATCTTCATCCTCATGACACGAAGTGCATGAGGATGAGGCAATCAACAAACTATCCTTATCATAGAAAATCGACATCCACCAATTGACTTAGGCGAGATCTGACACTTAGCTTAGTGCATCAGGATCTTCCATATTAGTATAGGATCGTAACAGGTAGATGGTACCGGATCATGACAGAGCGTAAAAGGTGGTATCGGATCATGACAGAGCGTGGCCGTTGGTATTGGATCATAACAGTGTGTGTTGTTGGTACCATATCGCAATAGGTAAGATTTAGTACCGGATGCGTCTGGTACCGGATTCAGACAACAACAGTCTTGGTGTGTAGGTACCAGATCATGACAGAGCTGGTACAGGAACGCTAGACATCTAGAGGTCAAAGATTCACATATGACAAATCAAGCATTAGTACATGAAATATTTAATTCCTTAACTCAATAAACCACAAAATGCATGAATTAACCATACTTTACCTTATGACCTTATTACTAGCAATTGGTAGCGTTCTTGTCACTCACTCAAGCTTTAGGTAGGCCAAAAAGATATAGGTGAAGAGTATAATAGGGTAATGGGAATGTAAATTTTGGGTCTCAACAGATGTAATTCCCATGGATGTATGCCATATTTTTTTGGGAAGACCATGGTAATTTGACATAAATGTCATTCATGATGGGAGGAAGAATACATACACCTTGGAGAAGAATGGTAGGACACACATGTTGCTGCCAATAGAAGAGAAGAAAGCGAAAGAGGAATCCATCACAGGCATGCTTCTCATGAGTGGGAAGGAACTCCCGAGAGAAGTTACGAAAGGACAGGAGATGCAGTTTGCTGTGGTGAGGAAACTTAGAGTTTTCCTTACAAGTAGTACAATGGATGATTTTCCTGAAGAAATTCGGGAATTGTTGGATAATTTTGCTGAAATAGTGGTGAATGAGCTGCCTAACTTATTTCCACCCATCAGAAGTATCAACCATCATATTGATCTGATACCAGGAGAAAGTCTTCCAAACAAAGAAACATACAGACTGATACCTCAAGAGAATGAGAAGGTAAAGAACCAAGTCCAAGAATTGTTAGACAAAGGGTTGGTGAGAGGGAGCTTGAGTCCATGCGCAGTGCCAACTGTTTTGAGTCCAAAGAAAGATGGAGAATGGAGAATGTGTATAGAATCAAGATCCATTAACAAGATCACCATCAGGTATAGATTTCCTTTGCCAAAAATGGATGATTTAATGGACTGTGTAAGTGGAACAAACTTATTTTCTAAGATAGATTTGAAAAATGGACATCACCAGATAAGAATGAGAGAAGGTGATGAGTGGAATACAACCTTTAAGACAAATGAAGGTTTGTATGAATGGCTTGTGATGCCATTTGGATAAACAAATGCCCAATTTTTTTTATGAGGTTGATCAATGAAATACTGAAATATTTCATTGGCAAGTTTGTGGCTGTATATTTGGATGATATACTGATCTTTAGCAAGACTAAAGAGGAGCATTTGAGACACCTTACACTAGTGATGAGGAGACTACAACATGAGAAGCTGCTGATAAATCTGAAGTTGTCTTTTATGAAGACAAAACTCATTTACTTGGGTTTTGTGATCTCTTCAAATGAACTAAATATGGATCCATAGAAGGTGAAAGCAATCAAATAATGGCCATCACCAAGAAGCATGTTTGAGGTAAGAATCTTCCATGGATTAGCAAGCTTTTATAGGAAGTTCATGAGAGATTTCAGCGGAATTTGTGCACCAATGATGGATACAGTGAAGAAGAAAGAAAACTATTTTAAATGGACAACGGAGGCGGAGAGGAGATTCAATATACTAAAGGAGAAGATAATAGAATGACCAATTCTGGTCTTGCCAAATTTTGAAAGGACATTTTAGGTGAGATGCGATGCAAGTGGAGTTGCAATCAGAGAAGTTTTGAGCTAGGATAATAGACCGATTGCCTATTTCAGTGAGAATCTGAATGAGACTAAGAGAAAATACTCCACATATGATAAGGACTTTTATTCCATAATTCAAGCCCTGAAGAAGTGGAGACATTACCTTGTCCCACAGGAATTTGTCTTGTACAGTGATAACCAAGCTTTACAATTCCTAACCAGACAGGAAGAATTGAATCAGAAGCATGCAAAGTGGATTGAGTTTATGCAAAATTTTACTTTTGTCATAAAACATATTGGTGGGAATGCTAAGAAAGTTGTTGATGCATTGAGAAGGAGATGTTTGATTCTGCAAGAATTTCAAGTGAAGACCTTGGGGTTTGAACACCTTAAGGAAATGCACAATGATGATCCAGATTTCAAGGAGGCATATGAAGCATGCATGAATCCTGTGCTGAGAGATATGAGCCAGTGGGTAGAGTATATGATTCAAGACGGATTGTTGTTCAAGGGAAATCAATTATGCATACCAAAAAGTTTAATGAGGGACAACCTTTTGAAGGAGAGGCATAGTGGAGAATTGGCTGGACATTTCTGCCATGATAAAACATTCACACAATTGAGCATTTCATACTATTGACCAGGTATGAGAATAGAAGTGATGAAATTTGTGAACATATGTAGAATCCACCAACATGCAAAAGGTAAATGACATAACACTAGATTGTATCAACCATTTCCAATACCAGAGAGGCCTTGGGATGCGATAAGCATGGATTTTGTGTTAGGAATGCCAAGAACGCAAAGAGGATGTGATTCTATATTTGTGGTAGTGGATAGATTTTTAAAGATGGCACACTTTATCCCATTCCATAAGACCAGTGATGCAACACATGTTGCTAATTTGTTTTTCAAGGAAGTTGTGAGACTTCATGGCCTACCTAGAAATATCATCTTGGACAGAGACACAAAATTTGTTGGTAATTTTTGGAGAACACTATGGAAGAAGTTGGGGATGGATCAGTCCTTCAACTCAGTTTATCATCCTCAGACGAATGGATAGACTGAGGTGGTAAACATAATTTTGGGAAAATTGTTGAGGAGTCTGGTCACTGAGCATCATAACCACTGGGATCATATTCTGCCACAAGAAGAATTTCCATACAATGATTCACCAAACATAATCAATGGAAAAAGTCCATTCCAGATATTGTATGGAATTCAACCCAGGGGAGTATCTGAGTTGAGAGACTTGGGACAGAGTGAGATCAGAAGCACTGGAGCAGAATATTTTGCTACTAAAATGCAGAAGCTCCATAGCTAGATTAGAGGACAGTTACAGAACTCTAGCCAAGAGTACAAGTGAAAAGTTGATCAACATCGAAGAGAACTTCAATTTGAGGTGGTAGATCAGGTTCTGGCACATCTTAGGAAAGAAATATTCCCTAGGGGGACATATAAAAAGTTAAAAATGAAGAAGATAGGACCATGTAAGATATCGAGGAAGTTTGATGAAAATGCCTATGATATTGAGCTTCTAGATGATGTGGGCATATCACCCATATTCAACATTTTAGACCTGTATCCTTATAGGAAAGATGACACAGAGGTATCAAAAGATCAAGATAAGATTCAGTGGGAGAAACAAATGCTTATAGAAGAAAAACCACAGATGGAGAAGATCGTTGATTAGAGAATTGGAAAAAATACTAGGAGGAAGACTTATTTTGAATATCTGGTCAAATGGAAGGGACGCCCAATAGAGGATGTCAGTTGGGAAAATGAAGTTGATATCCAGAAGCGTGGAAAGTCGGTGCAGGAGCTCATGGACATGAGTCCACAAATTTTTGTCCAGGGGGAGTATGATGTAGGAGCATTGTCAGCAAGCATGCGTGGCAGGACAACTCGACGCCTGGGAATCATTTTAGAATCTCAAACGCTGGGAGTTACTGCGAATCTTTTGGAGCTAATTGAAAAAACATAAGGAGATCAAATGCTTGGGAGTGGATGATCACGAGTGATCTGGGAGTTTCACCTTGAGTCTTGAATGTAACTGAACTTAGGTAGTAGTTAGATTTTTTTTCATTTTTCGAGTAGAAGAGTAGTCGGGGGGAACCCTAAGGACCCTCTAAGATAAATAGAAGTTTTGTACGCCCAAATAAGGCTGCTGTGAGTTAGTAGGAGTTTTCTGAGTTTTTGAGTTTTATTTACTGTTTGAAAATAGCTATAGCCATTTTTATTTTCTGAATGAATACAACAGAGGAAAATTGATCCAAATGCATGATGTTGTTACTGTTTGTGATTCTATGTTATTGTATTTTCATAAATGAATGAATTTCATTATAAATGGATGAAACTATGAATGTTAGTATGAGTTTCAATTGTTTCTCTTCTGTTGAGTGAGTGCAAGGTGTGCACACAAAACACAAGGACTGCGTGACGAGATCTGTTTTGATTCCGAAGCTCAGAAGAGATAGCATGAGACCTTTGCAAGGAGTGCAAAGCGACTGCTACAAGGCATGCACAATCATCCACAAGAACCAAGTCTTGCATTGGAATCTACTACAAGGAGTGCATAGATTTGGAATTCGACTAAGTGTCGAAGGGACTCCATAAGAGTCAAATTTGCGAAACATGAAATCCTGACATGATCACAGTCGTTGATCGAAGAGAAGATATGGACCGTTGATCTAGCTTCATCACGGTTTCGACTATCGAGAGAACAGAGGTAGGGAGACCCTCAAAGTCGCAAAACGCGAAATATTGACATGATCATAGTAATTGATCGAAGAGAATATTTGGACCATTGATCTAGCACCATCGTGGTTTTGAATATTGGGAGAACGGAGGTAAGGAGACCCCCAAAGTCACTAAATGCAAAATCACGACTTGATCACAGCCGTTGATCAAAGGAAGAATCTGGGCCATTGATCTAGTTCCATCACGATTTCGGCTATCGGGAGAACGGAGGTAGGGAGACCCCCAGAGTCGCGAAATGCGAAATTGCGAGGTACCTTTCATTCAAGCATGTGGCCCGTAGTCACATCGAAGGAAGATAGGGGAGGATATAGTACACGCTAAACTTCTATCGGGGTTTTAGAGGTTGAGAGAATCGAGGTGATTCACGCAAAGACCCAACACGCGAAATCACGAAACACATTTTGGGTTAGGTTAGTGGTCACAGCTAGTGGTTGCGTGAGAGAAGCTTGCGCCTGGTGCTTGTTCACATGACAAAGTTTCGTGAAAAGGACCTGTCCAGACATTTCTTGAAGATTCCAATGGGGAATTGAAGAGCTGCTCCAGCTCAAATATTGAGAAGATCTAGAGACTGGGAGGTTAGCAGACCTTGCTGAGGTGGGGGCACTGCATCACAAGGTGGAGCATATAACCGACATTGTCTCATATTTCATGAAGAAATTTATCTCTATGCATTGAATTTCCACAAATGAGTTATGCCAAGCCATATGGGAATGTGAAGCAAGACACCTCACATCATCCTTCCCTAATCACATCTAGCTATTGATCTATGGGATTAAGAAACATCTTAAATCCTGATTTTTAATTAGAACTCTTGGGATTAAGGAAGAGGCAATATTTGCCCAGTGATCCTCCTCCCCATTTAATTCCCTCTTGATGTGGTAAAAAGAGACCCGATATAATTGAGATAATACTTGATTGATACGAGAGACAATAGATTTTAATTTGATCCCCTTGGACTGGTTAGAGAAATAATTTCTTTGATAATCAACATTGAGTCCCTAAAAAATAACAAAGACCTGAAACCTTCATCCTTGGTGATGGAGAGACCACACCAAAGAGACAAAACCTTAGGTAAGTTATTCGAGATGTTCCCAAGCTCCCAAGCATAATAAAAAAACTTGTTTCCTCCAGGATCATGAAGACTCCCCTCTGCACTTGCCGCCCATGGGTTATTATTTGAAGCTACATAGAAGAAAATAGAGAAGGAATGTTGATATAACTTCTAGGCTATAAATTCATAAGGCTCTTTCTTGATCAAACAATGAGGAGAAGGCCCAAGTCTAGGAATTTAAAAAGGGAAGGTGCCATTTAGACCCAAATTAAATTGCAATAAACAAACTTTCTCAAGACAATCCAACACTTGATTTTGTACTTTTATTCCATGTTGTAGATATATAGAGATAAGAAATTTGGCGTTGTAGGCTATTTGCATTGGCTTACACCATACATTATTGAAGATTTTCCTCTTCTCGACCAGTCAAATCTTCCAACATAGGAATTTTGGAAGAGCTACCTAGACTCTTTATTTTCTTGTGTTTGAATGACCCGCGATATAGCTTACCCCAATGAAAGAATGTGGCCATCAAGTTCGATGATTTAACCCAATAAATACATTCAACCAAACTTATTGAAAAAACTCAAGAAACACATGTTGAGCAAATTCTTTACCATTGGTACACATGCCACTCCTTTTTGTAGAGGACCCACCACTCCTTTTTTCTTCAAATTCTTTGATGTAAGAATTTTCCCATGAGCTAGGATCCAACAAAAGATGTTGGCCTTTGGCAAGGCGTCACTACTCCAAACTTTCTTCCATAATACTGATGGGAAGATAAGTCGCTTAAGCTAAAATAGATACCCAAATTTTACAGAATAAAGAGATTCACCCAAGCCCTTGCTATCTTTTTCACTCAAGCACCAATGGGAAATATGCATTGGATATAATTAAGAATAATTAGTTTAATATGCAAAATAATAAAAGTATTAACACAAATTTTCAAACTAGTGTAAAATTGAATGCCTATTGTTATAGTGAAAAAGTGGATAATACTTTGTAAAGGATATTGGTGGGTAGCCTTATATCTCATGATTAGTGGATTTGATATTCCATTTTTAGTTCATATGGTATTTAGATTCATGTCTAGCCCTGTTGAATTTGGAATGTTGCATAAAAATTATTTTGATACATGATAATTTTAACATTAAATATGTTTCAATTTGTGATTTTAATTTTTTTTTTTATTTCACCAACTTTGAATGAGTTTGTCACTATGATGATAAGAAATTTAATCTACATGTTTCATCTTGGTTCAAGTATTTCTTAGAGTAACAAGAAATAATCAATTATTATTTTCATTGATTATACAAGCTGCACATAAACAATTGTGGTTAAAGAGGATGTTTAAAGAATCACATTTCCCTCAAAATTAAGGCAAATTCTACTTTATGATAATCGATGTTCCATTAAATTCACAAAAATGTTTTTTCATCAAAAAATCACAAAAAAAAAAATTTCATAAAAAATCACACATAGTGAGGTGCAAGATAATTTTGTTCATGAAATGTACTAGAGGTTTAAATTGTTTTGAAATATTATAACATACATGGGCAAGTTGTTGACATCCACAAATTATCTACCGAGCACATGTTTGTCAATCTAAGAACCATGATGCAAGTGAAGAAGTTTCCATCAAGGGAAAATGTTGGCATGATGAAAATCCCTTCTACTTCTTTATATTGAGGTTTTTCTTATATTATTTGATGCAATCATTAATTGGATCTTATTTTATTATTTGCTCTAAATGATGATGGGAATACTTTGTCATATATTGAAATATGCTATTTCATTATAAAGTCCTTGGATATAGACATGTGTTGTAAAATAGGCATGAGCTTTGACCTATGAAGAAATGTGGGCATATGATTGTATCCAAAGAGAGATGGAGATGTATTGTAGTCCTCTACGAAAATTGTATTAAAATCCTAGAACGTGGGCATGAGAACAAGTATTTAAGTCCCTAGGATATAAACACTCTCACTTGGTCTAAAACCGATAAGTGCTTCAAGTCCCTATGACAAAAGCATGCCCACTTTTTTTTTTGTAAGTGAGTTTAGGAACCTGTATTACTAAAGGGGGGTTATGATACAAAAATGGGGAACTCCTTGGTCTGCCAAAAAGGAAACTAGGCCAGAGGTTCCTGAGTTGTGTTTTTTGAAATAGGCAGGGGGTAGGACTGGACTGCCACCATGGGTAACCAACCCAGTCCTACCATATCTAGTTTTTGACAGTATAAGCAAACCATACATGAAAAGGATAAAAAAATTAACAGTAACAGAAGTTGAGATTGACACATGATTGACCCAACTGACTTGACAATAGACTAACCATACACTAGTCTAGGATGATGATATGTTTCTTTCCTTCATTCGCCTGGCCCTTGTTCTCCTCCTTTTGGGGGACTATGTGAGTCTTTCTGATATGTGCTGGCGCTCCTTTCCCGTCAGTTGGCGTAATGTCCATGTGATGGAAGTAGCACAGGTAGAGGTTGAATTGAGAAGCCAACCACTCTAGCTTGGCTTTATGGTCCGTCTTGACCTCAGTTAGTAGTTTGGTAATGGTTTCTAGACTACTGAGGTGCCTCAAGATTTCGTTTAACCATTTTTTGTGTTCCTTGTTGTTCTCCCATCTGGCGTCCTCCCTCTCCGAGCTCACTTTACCAATCAACATCTTTGTTTTCCATGCCATCTCCACCATTTTGGGGTAGAGGGTTTCCTTGGGCTACGTTTCTCCTAGGTTAGTTACCCAGTCCACTTCCTGAGCCAAGGAATCCCATGTTTTTCCCTTGTTCTTTTCGTTGATTGACTTCTCCATCCGGGTAATGGTTGCCTTTCCTTTCGGTGAAACTAGAGTATGAAAGGTTCCCTCCGTGTCTTTTTCCACCTACACCATCCTTGAAACTTGCCGAGGATTGTTCGGAGTTCCCTTCCCCTGGGGGTTTCTTTTGTTGTTCATTCTCTTCATTTGCACCATCCCGTCTGGCCTATGGTTGCTCCTTTGCTGTGCTCTCAACTTGTTCTTGTCTACCTGGGGGTTCCTCCTTTCCCTGCTCTTGTGTCTTTTGGTAGCCTCTCTTCCTATTGTTTGTTCTCTTATTAAACTTTCCCTTTTGTGGGATCGTCCTTCCAATCATGGTTTTCTCGTAGAGGTGAGACTTCCTATCCTTTTTCCCCATCATGGTACGTATGATCATGATGACTCGATCGTTATTCCTGTACTATCCCTTGCCCCTGCTCACTTGATATCCTAATGGGAAACTCCCCGTACCTGGTCCTCAGCGTGGTGGATCGATACTGGTCTGTATCAATCCCTCTTACCTTATGTCATTAGCTGCCTACTGTTTGTCGTTGATAATTTCCTTCAGGATTTCCCCGCAAATCTTACTGTTGACAAGATCTTGTTGCCGTACCCTCTACTGTTGTATATTTTGATCCAGCATTATGATTGGTAGTCGAATGTTGGGCAGTCATATCCTGTCTATGTCCTTCGAGACGTTCGCTGGGCCTTTCACTGCCCTCCTCGATGTGACCTCCCTTGCTTAAGTTGTTGTCCCGATATTTTGTTGCTAGTTGGGTGCAATCATCTATAAATTGTCCTTGCAAAATGTTGCTCCGGGTAGTATCTAGTTCTGGTCCTTCCTTTGTAACCCCCTATTTTCAATTATGTCCGCCAGTCCATTTGTTGACCTGTGTACCCAATGCAACTCCACGATGTTTATCATTTGCAGATGCTCCTGGATTTTTTGTAGGGAGTGTGCCAAGCGCCATTGTTTCTAAAACTTGCCCACTCTGGTGCCGTTTTGGAGTCTCTTCACTGTATTGATGACTAGGGTGGCGTCACCTTCCAAGATAGTGTTGGTCATCCTTTCTTGACTTAGAATTTCGAGACCGAGCTCCAGAGCTCCAAATTCTACTTTTTTGTTGGTTGAGTTTCCCAAGCTCCCAACGTACAACTAGATTATGTTACCCCCACTATCTATGATCACCCCTCCCATTCCTATCATTCTTGGGTTTCCTTTTGCCACCCCGTCACAAATTTAACTTGAGGAACCCTGCCGGAGGAGGTGTCTAGTTGCGCTCTCCTAATTGGAGTTGTGGTGGCTGCCCTACTTGTGTACTGTTGTGCCCATCTTTTAGGTGAAAATTTTCTAGGATTTAGAAGTCCTGGCCCGTGAGTTGCGCTCTTTTAGTCTGACAGTTGTGGCTCTGTACCGTTTCTCGGATTTGTGAGATTATTGCTTTATTGAGTTTCCCTTCCAAGAGGCTTTCATTCCTGAAGATGCACCAATTCCTTTCTTTCCATATTTCCCATATGATCATCCCTGGCATGAGGTTCCAACAGAGGTTTACCATTTCATTTTCACTGTAACTCTCATTCCAGTTACTGATGGTTGTGCTGATGTTACCTTGGGTACTATTGGACTGGCAGAAGATGCCTATTGCCTAATCCCATATCTCTATTGTGTAATTACATTTGTTGAGGAGGTGATTCATTGTTTCTTATTTAGCTTGATAGAGGTGGCATCGCGATGGGACTATGAAACCTCTTTTCCTTAAGTTTTCCCCTGTTAGAATTTTGTTGTGAAGTACTAGCCATTTGAACATTTTTATTTTTGGCCACTAGGGGATGCCCCAAATCTTTCCCCATTGTTGCGCCGAGTCTTGTTGGTCCTAGTCTGCAATGTAATTTTAGGCTTCTTTTAAGTTGAATTCCCCTCCATTTTTCTTGGCCCATCTTAGTTGGTCCTCTTCTTCTGAGACTACAATTTTACTTTTCCCCAATTCCTCCTCCATGTCTTTTGTTATTGTTGTGACCCGATCTCTGTTTTGTGGATTGAGTTTGTCCCAGATCCTCCATTTGTCGTGATCATTTTCTTCTTTCCAGTAGTGATGGATTTTTATTTTTTCTTGCACGATCATCTCCTATTGGAGTTCCTCCCTATCCAGATTTTCTATTCTGGGTTCTTGTTGCCATGTGTCCTCCTAGAATTTGGTTGTTTTTCCATTCCTCACTTCCCAGAAACTGTGTCTCTGGATCCAGGTTTTGTTCTGCCAGGATAGATTCCAGATGGCTGATCCTTCTCTTGTGCTCATAAAATGAATTCGATCCTATTCATTGATGTCCAGGGTGTACTTGGACTTCTAGAGGGTTGCCCACGGTGTTGAATTTTCTTTGATCCATCTCCACTAGAGTTTCACCTCGTAGGATTCATTGGTTACTTGTGGGTCTTGTAACCCCAGGCCTCCTTTAAATTTTGGTTTGCAAACCTTCTCCCATGCCACAAGGGCCCATTTTTTCTTGCTTTCTACTCCATGCCATAGAAATTCCCTTTGGATGGCTCTTATTTTTTGGAGTATTCTTTTGGGAGTGGAAAACACTAACATCATATAGGTCGGTATTGCTTGCAAAACCGCTTTGGTCAGGACAAGTCTCCCCATAAGGTTGAGGGATCTGTAAGTCCATTTTTTCACCCTATTCTGTAGCTTGTTGATCACTCCTTCCCATGTTTCCATTTTGCATGCTCTGTCTGTCAGGGGAATTCCCAAGTATTTCGTTGGGAGGGTTTTACGTTGAAACCCCAAAATATTTGCCAGGTTCCTTTGAATTGCTGGGTTGGTATTGAAGAAATATATCATGGATTTGGAGTGATTGATCTCCTCTCCCAAGGCTTCCCCAAACTCTTCTAAGATTCTTTTATATGCTTTCTCTTCCTTGACCATGGGTGTGCCATGGAGTAAGGTGTCATCAACGAACTGTTGGTGCATGGAGGTAGGGAAATTTTCAAAAGGTTTTATGCCTGTTATTTCTCGTGTTGTAGTTGCGATTTTTATGCTTCTACTGAGTCCTCCCATCATCATAATGAACAAGAAAGGTGATAGTGGGTCTTCTTGTCTGATGCCTCTTGAAGGCCAGAAGGGTTTCATTGGGGCTCCATTGATTAACAATGAGTAACTATTCGTTGACACTAGGCTGAAAATCCAGTTGATCCAGTGTTGCGCAAAGCCAAAAGCTTCCAGAATCTTGACCATATAGTGCCAATTAATTTTGTCATAAGCATTTTCTAGGTCAAGTTGGATTATCATCCCCCCTCTCCTTTGGGTTTTCAGCATGTGTATCAGTTCATGGGCATGGATGATGTTGTCCAAAATTTGTCTCCCTTCTACAAAACCTGTCTATTCCTGGGAAATCAATGAGGGTAGGAGAGGTTTCACTCTGTTAGCTATGAATTTGGAGATTATCTTGTAAACCACATTGCAGAATGCTATGGGTTTGTAGCGGTCTGGGGTCCTGGTTTCATTTTATTTGGGGATTAGAGTAATCATTGTGGCATTTAGTGCATTCAAAATGGAGGTCGAGCGTCTAGAGTCTTTCACCACCCCATAGACGTCATGTTGGACCACTTCCCAATAGGCTTTGAATAATTCCACTGTGAAGCCATCTGGACCTAAGGCCTTTCCATTGGGCATCTCCTGGACCACTTGGCCAATTTCCTCCTTGGTGATGGGTTTTTTTAGGTTGATATTTTGTTCCTCGGTTACTAGCCTGGGGATGTGATGAGTTATCCTTTGTATGGCCTCTTTTCGATCTTGGTTGGGTTCCCGGGTTATCCCATGGAAGTGGTTTACCAATATATTTTTGATCTCCTTGTGGGACTCTCTCTCGATCCCATCCTGATCCCAAATTTTTAGGATTTTGTTGTGGGTTCGTCTAGAAATGGTGGTTCGATGAAAAAACCTTGTATTCCATTCTCCTTCCTTTAGCCACTTGATTCTGGACTTTTGGTGCCATAGAGTCTCTTCCTGCTAGCATCTTACTTCCCATTCCTAGCTCAATTGGATCTCTTCCTTTTTTCGATCCTGTGTATAACCCATGTCTATGCATATTTCCTAGAGGTTCCTCTTTCTGTCTTCAATAATTCTTTTCTCTTGGTTTATGTTTCCAAAGATTTCCTTGTTCCACTCCTTGAGTTTATGTTTGATGTACCTTATTTTCTTATAAAGTTTGAACATCCTTGTCCCTGTTTCAGGTTGTGGCTCCCACTACCATTGGTTGATGTTATCCTTGAAGGTGGGATGTTGAATCCAAAATTTCTCGAATCTGAAAGGTCTGTTTTCGGTGTGGTTTGGAATTCTACTTCTAGTTGGAATGGCCAATGGTCTGACCTCCCTCATGGAAGGATGTTGCACTCTAAAGTTAAACCCTATAGGATGATGGAGTCCGAAACCAGGAATATTTCTAGCCTTGTCTCTATCTAATGTTGATTTATCCATTTGTTTTTCCATGTGAACTGACCATTACTGGTTTTGATGTCCACCATCTCCACTGTGTCAATGAAAGCTGAAAAGTCTTCCGCATCTCTATCCAGTCTTCTGGTACCTCCTTTTTTCTCTGCAAGTGTCGTGATGATGTTGAAGTCCCTGACCAGGATCCAGTGGAGGTTGTTGGAATGGGATTTTAGGTTTTCTAGGTCTAGGAGCATTCTTCTCTTCTATTCCAACATCTGGGGACCATATACATTAGTGCATAGAATCACCTCCATGTTACCTATGATTTGCATGCTAACTGAAAGTGTGTATTTGGTGGCTTCGATTGCTAGTAGATTCATCACTTTTGGGTTCCACAGAGTGAGAATACTGCCTTCCATCCAATGTCCTTCAACAACCAACGTCTTGTACTTGCTCCATTGTTTTTTGTTGATTGTTTCCATTCTATCTATAATACATTTTGTCTCTTTGATGAAATAGAGGTATGGTTGTTCCTTCCTCAGTTTGTTTTTAAGGATTATTTGTTTTCGTGGGCTGTTTAGGCCTCTAATATTTCATGTTATAATCTTCATTTAAACATGTGGGGGGGAGTTGGGAAAGAGCTTCTTTATCTTACCTTAATTTATTAGCAGAGCTCCTAGTTCCTGTAGGGCTACACTATTTGATTTCCTACCTTTCTTCCTTCACGTCTGCTTGGGTGAGAGATGTGGTTGTCCCTCACCTGATTTGATTCCTAGGTGTCTTATCTCCTTGTGTGTGCGCTTGAGCCCTTTGTATTTTTCTTCCTCCCTTAGGAGGAATAGGTATTGGATATGGTCTAGTTGCTTCGCTAGTACATTGCCCATGCCCTTCCTTTTCCATTTCTCCAGTATGTTCGGGAGATCTATTACTTCCATTTCCACAATATCTATGAGGTCAGGATATTCCATACCTACCTCGCTTGGTGTCATTTCCTTGTCTCCGTCTGCCTCTCGCATGGGTGTGTTGGCATATCTGGTTTATCTATCCATAGGAGTTGTGCTACCCCCCTGCTCCATCTTATTTCTTGGATTGTTTGTGTTCTCATTTGTGCCTTGGTCCTTAGCTTCTTTAGATTTTTCCTTTTCCTTTCCTCCTTCTCCACCTTTGTATTTTTTTTCATGCCCTTCAGTTCTAGTCTTGGCTTCCGGATTGATTCCTGTTGGGGTTTTACTTGGTTTCTTGTTTGTTCTGTTTCTGTGGTTCGACTTGATAAACCCATCCTCATCCTGCTGTATTTTGGTGTTTTCCGCTTATTGTTTTTAATTGAGAGGGAATTCTATGAATAGGTGTCCATGTTCATGGCATCTTCTGCATCTGAATGGGATATTCTCATAATCGATGCTTTGTATCTATTCCTCATCCCTAAATTCTAGGCTTATGGCTTCTGGGAGTGCCCCCGAAAAATCCATCTCTATGCAGATCCTTGCATAGGAGGTATATCTCCCTTTTAGGGTTGCTTCCGATGTCTTCACATATTTTCCAAGTTTGTTCCTGATTGCTTCAAAGGTTGAGGGTAGCCAGTAGTCTAGCAACAAAGAGTAAAGTCGCAACCAGGTGGGTACATTCTTGAAGGTTTCTTTCTTTGGGGAGAGGTTTTCCTTCCATGGTCGCATGTACAGTCCTTTTGAAGCATGGAAGTATGCTCCCCCCCTCAAAGACTTTATCCATGTCCTCCAAATTCATGAATACTGTTGTGAAGAAGCCTTTCGAGCCCAAGTGGAGTTCCACTTCCCCGCTTGGCTTCCAATAATATTTTATCCAGTTGTGCAACGTTCTTTCTATGGGCCATAGACCCATGAAATTGCAAATTAGTGCATGTGTCTTCATTTGGTCCCGGAAGAGTTGCGTTTGTGGGTCTTCCAGTATCACCTTGGGTATCAGTGTTGTTTTAAGTTTACATGGGTTGCGCCCTTATGTGCCATTGGGGTTCTCTGGTTCTTGCACTTCATTCTATATTTCTTTGTCTTCTTCCCCCATGTGATCCTTTTTTTTCGGGTTGCTTTCCTAATTTTTTCCTTGTCTTGAACCAGAGGTGGTCATCACTGGTTCCTTGAAACCTCTGCCTCGTGGTCCTTTCCCCTTATCCATCACTACCTTCGTGTATGATGGGGTTCCACTGCCGCCCCCTTTGGTATCCATGTTGTGCTTTGCTGTGTCTACGACTGTCAAACCCTAGCTTACTCCTTTCCTGATCCACCAGCGGTCACTTCTCAACATAATCACTTGTATTATCTATGCTTAAAAATATGCTTCATCTTAAAAATATGTCCAAAGGCATGCCCACTTAGTTTTACAAATAAAAAAGGTTATGTACCTAGAACATGAACATGTTGACTTAATCTCAAAAGGACATGTTTCAATTCCCAAAACATGTGCATCTTTACTTGGTCCAAAAAGGACAATTGTTTAAGTCCTTAGAGTCTAGAACACAACCATTTTTATTTGGTTCATAAAGGGAAAATGTGTGAGCCTTTAACATGCCTGCTTTTTGGGTTTGTAGAGGATGTGTAAGATGATCCATGAAAACTATAATATTGAAGCTATATGTTAGTATTCTTGATAAACATTATTGGTGAATGATGAGAGTATAATGTTTATTGTGGATAAAAGAATGAACTCCATAGTGAGACTAGGAGCTTAAGAGGCCACACAACTTTAGGGACTGATCAAAGGAAAAAGATTAAAATAACATACTTATTATTATTATTATTCATTTATGGAGAACTATGTTCAAGTATTGAATAACTTAGGGATGTTAATTTAGTCCAAAAAGGACAAGAGCCCCTAGGAATTAGAATAATTTACCCATTATTGATATTCAAGATAAGGACATCATGAAATAGATCATCATTAATAGGAAAATCACGAATTTAACATTATTTAGACCTTACAACAATAGTATTAGCGGTGGGTATCCTTCCACCACTGTAAAATTATTATTTCCTACACAATAATTCATAATAGGAAAAATGAGAGAGAAAAATCCTAGAATTAAGGTTTGTGATATTTTCTACCAAATGTATGGCCTCCATTATTGGCCATCTTATTGACACTTATTATCATAGTGACAACCTTTACTACTTCCTTTTGGCCCATGGGCCTTAGAATGATTGTCATAAGGCCTAAAGGGGTAGATGACTACCCCATAGTGTGGAATTTCTCTACTTGACCCCTCTTTTGAAACTCACTACAACAAAAAACATGGTGCCACTAAAGGTTTCAAGGAAATTTTTCGTGAAGGTCGTCCATGAGGTAATGAAATCCCCTCTTGTGATATTGCTATTACAATTGGTATTTGTTAAGAACCAAACATCAATATAGCATGGACAAACCTCAGGAAAAGTACTCAACGCCTTGAAATAGAGATAATTTCAGATAATAAGCCTCTTCGAGGGGGCAACCTCCTTTTACCCCACTTAAATGTTCAAGTACAAGATGATTCAAAATGAAAATGTCTCCTTGGTATATATA
>ML786665.1:273605-298366 GCA_009831015.1 Picea engelmannii
CTAAAGCCGACATAAATAAAATAGAATTACTAATCTAATATGCCCCAATTAAGGGGTAATGAGCCAACATTAGGGCTTAACAGTATTACTGAAAATGAAACTATTTGTGATAGTATGAAGCATCGCATATTAATAAAGTATTTTGTTGGAAGAATTCCCCCATACATTGCGATTAGGGTTTGAGTTAGGGAACCTTGGAAACCCCATGGGTGGGTCTACATGACCACCAAAAGATTTATAAAATATTATTTTGGTTCACCTTTAAGGAAGACGAGCATGCCACACAGGTTTTTCTGTAGGGAATTTGGATGCGTCATAATACCCTGGTTGTCTAGTCCACATAGTAAGAACATTCCTTGTATGAGTTGAGTTCCTTGGCCTTTCGATGTAGTTTAGGGATTTCCTGGAACACATCTCTATCCCTCTCAAATAGTTTATCTACTGCGAGCTCCAACAATTTTTTAGGATATGCCCCTGGAGCTATGTTTCCCTTTGGTTCATTTTTTCCCAAAACCTAAAACAATGATATGTCATTAAACTTGGAATTAAGGTTAATAGGAAACTTTTTTGGTACATTAGCCTGTCAAATACTTGCTTCCAATGCCAAATATCTAAGCATATGATTTTGGATTTCTCACTTCTTTCTAAATCCAATTCCTCAAATATTTTTCATGCAATAGACTCAACGTTGTAAACACAAAAATGAAGTGGATTTTGTTGATGGTGGTGAATGGATTAAGTAACAAAAACTGGTAATAAGAAAAATGTGGCACCCAATGTCTAGGCTAAGGGCATACCTAGTTTTGGGCCAACAAATTCAAAGTTGATCATTCTAGTGGTGGGGAAGGACCCTACTAACTCCTATTAGATGCTCCACCCCATCGGGGGGTGGTGGCCAAAGGGTCTAGTCTCCTCCACCAAGGCTATATATGAAATCCTTTATTGAATTGGATTTTAAGAAAATGCACTCAAAAAATACCCTAGATAGTTGGGTTACCATGCATTAAAAAATAACCATTTTGTGTCCTTGACCCCTTATCAAGTTCTTAGGGGTAAGGATGGATATGAGATGGAAACTATTGTTGAGAATTTACAATGAAATACATGTCATGGAATGTGTGGGGTCTCATCAATTTGTTTAGGAATATGATGGTTATAAGTGTTTGTTTACTAGTTTCTAATTTGGATGTATTGTTTAGATGTAAGAAGTCAAATTCACTAGGTCTTCCTTAACCTCGAACTTACATTATATTTGGCCTAATGTGACTATTTTAAATACCCAACATGAATATGGGGATGGTAGAGAAACCACTTTCATTTCCTCAAAATTTGTTTCAAACATTATTGACCAAAGTCACATACCATCCAACTAGGTAGTGTGGGTTCTCCTAGGTAGTGCTTGGCCCTCCAAAATCTATATGCATTGAATGGCATTTATGCTACAAATAATCTATTGAATTCGATTGATAAATATCTCCTTAAGGTAGAGTAACTCTTAAGTGGATATTTCAACAATGTAGAGCCCCAAGATGACAAATTGGGCACAACCACTATCTGCATGCCATAGAGATAACAAAAGGATTGGAACGACCTTAAGGAAATGATTAGCCTATCTGACCCCAACAAGTATTATAGAGTTGATTCCCTTGAACTATGGTTCATAAGATCAAATTTTTGGGTTAGCAATGGTTGAGTCTTGAAACCATCGGAAAAATCCATGTGTTATTAGAAAAATAATTTATATTTTTCACTATGAGAGAGGGTGGCTAGTAAAAGAGTTGGGGGAGACCACTAATTTTGATCACCCTCTTATTAAATTCTCTTTGTGTTAGGTTGCAACTAAAACCATGTTGTAGGAGTCAATACTTATTCAATGTTTCTCATATTTAACACCTAGCTTGTGTTTGGGCCATTATATGGATATGCAATTTAATGCCTTGACCCTAGGGAGAAGAATGATAGAATAATGTCATAGGATGAATTGAATATTTCCTTTGAGGGGTTGGCCAATATCTCACATTGATTTGGTGCTATTGGAATAAATATCCTAAGGAGGGATTTAAAGAGGCTATTGCTAACTACAAATAATGCAATTTGGTTACGTCCTTCAAGCTTGGGGGGCATACTTTGACATTTTTGGAGGTGGAAGAATTTTGATAACCCTGATGTGTCTAGATTTGGTCAAGGTTAAATTGATTCATGACTAGTCATCAACCTACAAAATATTTTTTTCAAAACACTGGCCATTAAGGAAGCCTTTGAAAAGCTCCATGCACTTAAAACAACTTTTGGTAGGGTTACGAATATTGAGTACATTGAGTGGGAATTTGTGGTTCCCTCTTGTACTATTTTTCAATGCCAAAGTTTGATTGATGCATAAAGGTTAGACATGCATTTATGATGATGTTGTGCAATAAAAATCCCTATGGGCTATAATTAACCAAGGATTAATCAATTTTATCCCCAAGGCAAGGGACCCATAGTTTGTTATTATATTTTTGCCAATTAACTTGATAAATGTCTTATACAATATTTTGGCTAAGGCCTATCCCCCAAAATGAGGGATATCCTCCCTTAGATTATCAAACTAGAACATATAAATTGTATTCAAGGTTAGTTCATCCTAGACAATTCCATTGCAGTCACAAAAATGACTTTCTTAACAAAAATGCCTTTTCCTTCACAAAATGAAACCATCAAGAATAGTTTTTGGTTCTGTACTTATGAAAAATATGTTAGGAAATATACATCAACACTAAACCAACTAGGAAATAAAATACACATTTAAACAAGAAAATAAATGACAAACACAATACATAGATATTTTACCCTAGAAACCCAAATGGGAAAACCAACATTCCTTGAGCGTATTACTCTCCTGTTGTATTATTCATTCAGAATAAAGAGTTACATGGCTAACCTTGTTCTACAAATAAGACACAATCACCATCATACTCTCTTTCTTTACAAAGGAACAACCCTGCTGCCAATTTGGATTACATCTACATGACCGAAAACCTCTAAATAATGATTTAAATATTGATTAACATAATACAATTACAACATGCCTTATTTATAGTATTTATAGCATGAAAAATCCTAAATCATGGCACCCAAAAAAACATTATAGATCAATGCAGATAATTGGCTACAAATCTCACAAATCTCAGGATTTCATTATATTATTTTTCAATAGGATTACTAGTTGACATCCAATCGGTCTTTAGTCGGTTTCCACTTGATCTCCTGTCAACCTCTTGTCATTTGTACTTCGAATTCCTATCAATAAATTTGAATTCTAATTTCCCAATCGATCACTATGACCTTTGACTTAACCATTGACCTGAATTGACTCGTCGATCGAATTATCACCTAGCCAATCCACCTTGACTAGACAGTTAGATGATTGTTTTTTTTCCTGTGAAGAAAATAAAAAACCAACTTTCTCCCACTTGTTGTCTTATTTTCCAATACATGAGAACATGAACATCTATTCACCGATCCAAGGAAACAATGCCCATTGCCTCTCTACACCAAGAGAACTTCACAACACTCACAGACTTGGTCAAAGAGTATGCTATGTTTTCCAATGTGTCAGCTTTCTCTAGAAGTACCATGTTTCTTTCCACCATGTCTATCATGAAATGGTATTATAAATCATATGATTCATCCTAGAATGGTACACTGGGTTCTTTTCCATAAACATTGTGCTTTGACTATCTCATCTTATCTTCATAGTTCTCTGCTCAAACCTGATCCCTGAACATAGTCTATGCAACCATACTGCTTCTTTTCTTCCATGAGTGGTTGCCATGTATTCATATTTTGTTGATGACACATTTACACAACATGTCTCTTACTCATCTAGTTTATTTCTCCACCGAACATCTTGAATACATATCCATTGGTCGACCTTCGTCGATCCAAATCTCCATCCCAATTGACGTGGACAAATCCATGTACATTTTCTTCACCGCCAGCTTCAAGTTTCCCTTGGTAGCATATAGCCTAATCTTTTGTGCCACACAAATACCTGAACACTCTCTTAACAACTATCCAATTCTTTCTCCTAGATGTTGACATGTATCTACTCAAAACTTCCACTGCATGAGCAATGTCTGGTTGAGTGAAGACCATAACATACATCATACTACCAACAAAACTTGCATAGGGAACATATGCCATGTCCTCAATTTCTCACTGTTTCTTTGGATACTATTCAATAGTTATATTTTCTCCCAGAAGAATTGGCATTTTGATTGGTCTGGAATCCTTCATGTTGAAACACTTCAAAACTATTTCAATGTACTTCCTCTGATTCAACCATAGATTTCTAACTTCCCGATCTCTCTTGATCTCCATTCCCATAATGAATTTCACTGCACCGAGATCCTTCATGTCGAACTTGGAGGATAGCTTCTTCTTCACATCCCTTATTGTGTCCATGCTATTTTCAACCAATAACATGTCATCAACATACAATTCTACATATATGAAACACCCACCTTCCATGGAATATGCACAATGATCAACCTTGCTTCTCACAAATCCAAAACTAAGTACGTACGTGTCAAACTTTTGATATCACATCCTTGGTGATTGCTTCAGACCATAAATGTATCTTTTAAACTTTCACACTAGCTCTTTCTTGCCATTTATTGCAAATACTTCAAGTTGTTTCATGTAGATCTCTTCTTCTACGTCCCCATGTAGGAACAATGTCTTCACATCCATTTTATCTATTTGAAGATCAAATGTTGCACCCAGAGACATCGGTACTCTAATGGAAGTTAATTTTGCAACAGGGGAAAAAATCACACCGAAGTTTACTCCTTTAACTTGGGAATATCCTTTCTCTACTAGTCAAGCTTTGAATTTCTCGACTTGACTTGTTGCATTCATATTTTTATTTAACATCCACTTTATATCGACATGTTTCCTTCCATTTGATAATTCAACTAGATACCATGTCTCATTCTTGTATAGGGATTCCACTATCTCTTTGACCATGGCGTCCTTCCAAACTTTACCCTCTGTTAAGTTGAATACCTCTCTGACTAACTTGCACTCCTCATTAGTGGAAGATAACACAATTGTAGAACGAAAATTGGGTGGACTATACCTTTTAGTTGGTTTTATTAATCATTAAGATCTCCTTAAAATAAGAGTTGGTTGTTCCACCTCTTCATTTGAATCATCTTCTTCGTTCCTCACCTAAAACCTCAACTTCTATGGATCTTTCTCTATTTGAACTCCTTTAGACTCATAAGTTCCACCAATTTCCATGAAGACCACATCTCGAATGTACACTATTTTCCTTGATGCAAGATCCCATAGATTATATCCTTTTATTCGATCATTGTACCCAATGAAAATACACTTGACTGCCTTCTTATCCAACTTGTTCCTCTTTTCCTTGGGAATATGTACAAATAAATCACAACCAAATACTTTGAGATGTGAAAGAAAATAATTGTTACCAAACCATTCCTCATGTGGAGTCAATTCGACTAGTGTTGATGAAGGATATCTACTTACCAAATATTTTGTAGTGTCGACTGTCTCTGCCTAGAATTCTTATGTGAGCCTTGCACCACTAAGCATGCTCCTTGACTTATCCATTAACACCTTGTTCATTCTTTTAGCAACTCCATTTTGATGTGGGGTATGTGGTGTGGTATTTTTTCTTTTTGTGCCACACTTCTTACAAAACTTCTCAAAATACTTTCCACATAATTCTCCACCATTGTCAGTTCTCAACACCTTGATCTTCTTATCTGTCTGGTTTTCCAAGAGATATTTAAACTCTTAGAATTTATCAAAAACTATGATTTCTTCCTCAGGAAATATATCCATTTCTTCCTAGAAAATAATCTATGAAGGAGAAATAATACAGGGATCCACCAATTAAAGGGACTGGTACAAGCCCACACACATCACTATGTATCAATTCCAGATGGGAACCTAACCCAATTTTATTTTCCATATATAAAATGTTCACAACAATCGACTTCCAAATTACAATCGGAAAAACCTTTGATCAACCTTTGTTGTGCATAGATCGAAGTCATTTTTATCCAATTTGTCCCATCCTTTGGTGCCATAACATGGTCAGGTTGACTTGACGAAGAACAATTGAGTTGGTTTGTGTCGACTCAACCCGTGTTTAGTCTAGTCGATTTGACTTTAGGTATAGAAATTTTGTTGCATCCAGTTGAGTTGACATTCCCTAAAAACTTGTATAGGTTTCCAATTTGAACTCCTTTCATTAATACCATCACACCCCTGACCATTTTGCATGTATCCATTTGAAATATAGTATGCACTTCTGCATCACTAATCTTGCTGAAAAATATTAGATTATTTCCAAACCAAAATACATAACACACCTAGAAGGGTTCTACTCCTCCCATCCTACAGTATTAGTCAAATTATTCCATGTCCAACAATTTTGGTTGTCGAGTCATCCCCCAAGAAAACATTGTTAGGACCCAGAAATGTCCCATTTCACTATATCTTTTGCTCATTCAACCTTATCATTTCTATGCTAAAATGCCTAATATAATGTTGCTAAGACTTTTTCCCGAAGGTATGAATCATTGATCTTTCTTTTTTATTCTTTTTTACTTAACATGTTTGATTGGTAGCATTTCTCATATTTTATCCATGAATGTTCAACTAATGATCAAAATTTGTAGATTAAAGAAAAACGACCAAGTCTTGAAGAAAGATCGATGTTGTTACACCAACTATTACAACTATGTGCTAGTTCTGCATGCTGTTACATGACTACAGTAGTTGCACACCTTTCTTGGAAGCTGTCACACCTGCTACAACAGAATCCCACTGATATTGGAAGCTGGTATATCATTCAAATCCGTATCCTGAAGACCGATCCTCAAGGCTTTTACATGTTTTGGCTCACGAGCTAGTGATCAAGATCATTTCGAGATTTTGTGATGATGAAAAATCTTTTATATCACACGAACAGCTTGAGAATCTTTGATTCTCAAGGCTGTTCTGAGTCTTTTTTAACTAAATGTCTCTATCTTTAAATAATAGAGCTTTTGTAACCATTAGGTAGTAGATATTAGCTGTGGAAGAGATAGTGAAGTGAAAATTTTTGTATTTGAACATTCTGGCGATTTAATAAATAAGTGATTTGAGTTTCTCCAACCTACTGTACTCTTTTTGAGTGGATTCAGTGAGAAGGAAAGGGCCCACCTTCCTCATAGACTCCCCTCTGTTGTGAGTTTTAGATTAACTGTTTTGATTATTTACAAGTGTGTGATTTATCTGTTTATGCATTTCTAGAATACATTTGTTGTTACAGTTCAATCCCTTTTTGTTAATGTGCATCAATGTGTCTTATGAGAGTTAGAATCAATTGTTATATACTACTGGAGAATTGCTTTGAAAGTTAATTCCTTTTCTGCATTAGATTAGATCTTTGTTTTCAAGAAAAAGTAAATAGAAGTGTGAATTCCCTTTCTGCAATTAAGTAGACTTCCTTTAAACAATTAGCATAGAACTTCCTTCTACAAGAGTAATATAGAAAATTAGAATAGATTAGATAATATGAGGTTCTTATACACTCATCAAATTCTAGTCCTGGAAATTAGATTTTAATTATGCAAGTGTGACTTCAATTTTGCAACAGTAGATTAGAACTCTAGTTGTGTCAACAACTTGTGTTAGTGTTCAACTTTTCAATTCTGTTTCTTTTAGTGTTAGTTTACCTTACTGCAATTTGATTAGTGTTTTCTTTCATAATCTAGCATAGACTGTGCACAATTATCTTACAATAACAAAACTTCCCTGGGTTTGACAATTCATATTGGACACCTTAATTATCTATTTAATTAGACAATTAAAGTGCACAACATTTTGGCACCGTTTCCAGGGAAGATAATTATAGATTCTTGTAAGCACATTAGTTTTTTTTTCTTAGGAATGAGTAGTCTGCATGAATCGAGGAACAAGAGGATGTATCCCCAAAAATATTAACCCTACAGGTACCAGAGGATGTGGTGGAAGGAGTCCTAGACTAGGAAGGCCAACTGTTCTTGATGAGATTATAGCCAGAGTAGAATCTTCTTAGGGATCTATCTTTCGCCCTTCAAATCCTTCAAGAAGACGTATTCCTCAGTGATCAGAACTACCCCATTTTGAAACATCATTTTCATTAGGGGCTGAAGATGAATATTTGTCACCAACAAGTTAGCACACAACAATAGAGAATATTGAAGATCAAGAAAGTGTATCTCGAAACAGGGAAAAGCCAGAAGAAACTGAAGATATTTTTCGGATCAATGGACAGATAGTCACTAAAGAGGAGTGGGACACTTTCTATATTGATTGGTTAAGAAGAGGAAGAGCATGTATGGAAAATCAAGGAGGTAATGAAGAAGAGCTCCACAGTGAGGATCTAGTGAACAATGAAGATCAGGTAAATGATGAAAATATTATCTCTACCTTGGTCTTTCCTATTACTAATATTTCCACACGGGGGATAGTTCCTATGAAGACCATACCTCTCTCAACCCTACCAAAATTCCATGGATTATCTACTGAGGATACATATGATTTTCTGTTTGAATTTGATATTCTGTGTAGAAGCTATGACTACACTACCACTGCACATAAGCTTAAATTGTTTCCAACTACATTGAAGGGTAACACGTTAAGATGGTTCATGAGCCTTGGAGGAGAGAATATTTCAACATGGGGACAAATGATGAATCATTTCCTGACCAAGTACCAAGACTATTGCCGAATGAGGGAATGAAGAGAGGAACTATTCAAGATGTCTCAGAAGGAGGGAAAGACCCTTGAATATTTTGTGGAGCGACTCCAGTATAATCTACAAAGGTCTGGACATCCGGATGTGAGTAAGAACATTCTAAAAACTATTTTGCTAAAAGGAGTTAGAGATGATTGTTTAGATATGCTAAATATGCTTGGCAAAGGAGATATCTCTAAGGAATCCTATGAAGACAATGTGAATATTTGTAAGAGATGCTCTCGAGGATCTACAAGGAATAAGTCAACTACCAGGGATAACACTTTTTCAAGGGTACATAAGTCATTCAATGGAGGGGAAACAAGATCATAAATAGGTAATTTGTTAGAAGATTTCAAAAAAGAAATGATTAACTCTTTTTCCTCACAAATTTACACTCGACAGGTCAAACAGAAACAAGTAGAATCAGATCAGGCATTGTCCATTTTCTGTTCGAAATGTAGAAAGAAACATCCACTAAGGGAGTGTCCACTGAACAATGTCCAGGTATGTCTTATTTGTGAATTAGATCATGCTACTGACCAATGTCCCTCCCTACCAGGTGTAAAATCATCAATTAAGGTGACTAATGAGGAAGCAGAGGCTGTCTATCTAATAACACAGAGAATACAATGGAAGCCACGAGGTCAAGGTACAAACCCTCAATTCTCTCTTGCAACACTTAATTATTGGAATAATGTGAACAATCAGCTTCAATATGGCCAGATGAATGCCCCCCCTCCAAATCAGATTCCACCTCCTTATCAGGATCCCAATGCATGGGTACCTATGCCCCAACAACAAAATCATCCTGGGAAATGGAACCCATTTGGAGAAACCCTCACCAATAGAACCCCTATCAACAACAGTTCCAACCCTAGTACCAACATCAATAACTGTAGTTACCTCCCAATACCCCACAAAAAAATCCTCCCTTACGACCTTAGATTCCTGTGCAACCTAACCCAAATACAAATAATAAGTCCACTCAAAATATTGATATACACAATGTGCCAACTCTGTCTATTACCCCTATGCCTTGTGATGAGATAAAATTAAGATAAGGGAGAATAGTTGAGCCAATAATTGAAGATGCTCCATCTTCATAATTAGAAAAGGAATCAGGGGAAAAACCATCTACTGATACAGAGGAAATTGACAAACCTATCATAGAATTAGTAGAACCCCCATTCCCTGAAATATTGGAAATTACCAAAACTATGGAATTACTATCCTTCCATCTCTTAGGAGAGTTACAAAATATGCATGTTGAAATTCCACTATTGAAAGCGATTAGGGATGTCCCTATTTATGCAAAGACTGTGAGAGACCTCTGTATCAAAAATCTTGGATGGAAACCTAGGGACCCCCTCACAATACACATAGTGGGAGAATTGTCTGAACTGATGTTAGGCAAAACCCCACCTATTAAATATGGCGACCCAGGAAACCCTAAAGTCATTGTCAAAATTGGGCAGACATTTATTCATGATGTGTTAGTTGATTTAGGGCAACAATTATCATTATTACAATAGAGATGACACAATTTATTCAACTTAGAAAGCAAGTCCAACCTACTCCTACTGTTTTAGAGTTAGCTAATTGTTCTACTATCAAACCAGAAGGAGTAATCGATGATATAGTTATTTCAGTTGATTCATGGGAGTATCTTGTTGATTTTGTCATATTGCAACCTAAAACCTGTCTGGGGGGTCATCCTCTGATTCTAGGAAGACCATGGTTATCTATAGCTGATGCTTTCATTTATTGTAGATCTGGTTCAATGACCATCTCTAATGGTTATGATACCAAGAAACTTACCCTTTATCCTCATGCTACACCTAGTGTGGAACCCAAAAATTCTTTATGGATAAACCTTGAGGATGAAAGCACTCTGCCTATGCTAACCATAGGAAAATTTATGAGTTTCAAAGATGAGACAGAGGATGATCTAATCAATATCTTTATCACCGACCCCTCTGCTGTTACACAAAACACGTATCACTGATTGAGTAGAATCTTTGACCCTACTTCCTAGGAAGGAGTGAGCCTAGAGATGTTCTCTGACACTATTGTAAATCAAGTTAATTTACCTGTAACAAAAGATACTAAAACAACTGAATTATTTCCTAAATTCAGTTATAAGAGAATCGTTGTAGAAATCAAACCTGGAAAAACCCTAAACATCAATATTGATTTATCTTCTGCTGAAATTGGACGTTTGATGAAGTTATTGATTGAACACAAAGTTGAATTTCCTAGGATTACATGGATATGAAAGGAATTTCCTATGAACTATGCACCCACCATATATACATTAAGGAAGAATGATGACCCATTTTCCAACCCCAAAGGAGGATGAACCCTAATATTAAAGAGATTGTTAAGGAAGAACTCAAGAAAATTCTTAATGCAGGATTCATCTACCCTATATCAGAAAGCAAGTGGGTTTCACCCTTGGTTATTGTGTCTAAAAAGAATGGAAAATGGAGAGTGTGTGTGGACTATAGAGCTCTGAACAAGGCCACGAAGAAGGATCATTTCCCTCTGCCATTTATTGACTAGGTTCTAGACAACCTATCTGGGAAAAAGTTTTTCTCTTTCCTAGATGGATTTAGTGGCTATAACCAGATAACCATTGCTCCATAGGACTAATATAAGACCAAATTTACCAGCCCTTGGGGTACAAAGTTCTCCCATTTGGCTTGTGTAGTGCACCAACCACTTTCCAGAGAGATGTAATTGGTATTTTCTCTTATATGTTGAATGACTGTATGAAAATATTCATGGATGACTTTACACCTTATGGTACTGATTTCGATGAAGCTTTAACTAATCTGGAAAAAGTACTAAAAACAATGTATAAAGTCTCATCTTTCTCTAAGTACAGAAAAGTTTCATATGATGATGAGAGAAGGTGTGGTGCTGGGACACTTCATTTCTTATGTAGGAATTTAGGTAGACCCAACCAAAATCCAGGTAATTTTGGACATTCCAACTCCATCAACTCAGAAAGAGGTACAAATATTTTCAGGGCATGTTGGATATTACAGGAGATTCATTAAAAAAAATTCCAAGCTTTCATCTCCCTTATTTTTTCTATTAACAAAAGATTTTGACTTTAGTTGGACTGACAATTGCGAATTGTCTTTTGCAGATCTGAAACAGAAATTGTCCACAACTCCCATTTTGAGAGGGCCCAATTGGGATCTACCATTTCACATTTCTTCAGATGCCTCAGATACTGCAATTGGTGCAGTTCTAGGGAAAAAGGAGGAAAAATATCCCTATGATATTTACTATATCAACAAGAACATGGCTCATGTTGAGTTAAATTATACAATTACAGAAAAAAAATTCTTGGCAGTAGTTTATGCTATCAATAAATTCATGCATTATATCATTGATTATTCTACTTTTATTCATACTGATCATTCAACAATTAAATATTTGATGAATACACCTATTACTAACGCCCGATTGACAAGATGGTTGTTATTACTACAAGAATTTGACATCACTATAGTAGATAGACCAGGAAAAGAAAATGTGGTTATTGATTTTCTCTCAAGATTGAATATAAATGATGATAATTCACCTATAGATGATTCCTTTCTTGATGAAAATTTGTTTGCAGTATCTTCTCACTCAATTTGGTATGTAGACATTGCTAATTATTTGGTTGCAGGAAATGTACCTCCACATCTATCTCCCTGAGAAAGAAGGAAGATTATTCAGAGGAGTGCTTGGTATAGTTGGATAGGGGGATATCTTTTCTACACCAGCTTGGATCAAGAAATAAGGAGATGCGTGAGAGATGATGAAGTTTATGATCTATTTAAGCTTGCCATGATGGCCCTTGTGGGGGTCATTTTTTCTGATAAAAGGACTGGGCATAAAATTTTGAAGATGGGTTATTTTTGGCCCACAGTATTTCAAGATGCAAAGAAGTATGTCCAAGCTTGTGACAGTTGCCAATGAATGGGTCAGCCAAATCATAGGGATGAGATGCATCTCCATCCTCAAGTGGTGTTAGAACCTTTTGATAGATGGGCCATAGATTTTGTAGGGCCCATTAACCCACATTCTAATCATAAAGTCTATATATTGGTCTGCACAAATTACATGACCAAGTGGGTAGAGGCAAAAGCACTCATCAGGGCCTCAGAAGAAGTTGTCTTAGATTTTTTTTTTGAATATATCTTTGTTAGGTTTGAAGTTCCCAAAGAGTTAGTAACTGAAGGGGGACCACCTTTAAAATCACATAAGTTTGAATCCCTACTCAATAAATATCATTTTTTGCATAGAACAACTTCTCCATACCATCCCTAAGGTAATGGATAGGTGGAAAGTACAAACAAAGTCATAGAAGCTATTCTTACTAAGATAGTGAGGGAACATCGTAGGGATTGGTTTGATAGATTGCATGAATCTCTATGGGCTTATCGAACCACTTGGAGGAACACAACTGGATTTTCTCCTTATGAACTGGTATATGGGAAGAGCCCTATTTTTCCCATTGAGTTCGAGATCAAAACCCTAAGAACTGCATAAACAGTCAATCTAGACTTGACTATGGCATAGAAGGCCAGATTGCAGTAGATAAATGAGATGGATGAGAAGCATTTGGACGCTATTCATCAAACCACAATGATTCAACAACAAAGAACCAAGTGGCATGACTGAGTCATTGAGAAGAAGTTATTCAAAAAGGGAGATTGGGCTCTGTTGTATGATTCACGCTTTAAATATTTTCAGGGTAAGCTGCATAGAAGATGGCTAGGGCCTTATAAGGTAGACACTGATTTTCCAATGGGACAGTCAGGTTGATCACTATTGATAGATCCAATACACAGTTACTTGCAAATGGTCATCGCTTGCACCTGTATCAGCGTCCACTTTCCAAAGCAGAATTTAAATCCAGATATACAATTGATACAGGTTATCAATTTTTAAAGGGAAAGGAGCTTTCTCCTTCCCCTTCTAAACCTTAGAACTTTTTCCTTTTCAATAAAACCTTGTATATAAACAAACTGTGCGAATTTGAATTTTTTTGTTTTTGCTTAAAGTATTTCATCTTTTTAGATTGTTATGCTTCTTTGGTATTCTAATAAATTCAGCCTAGAAGGGTATTAGGTAGTTACTTGTGTGCAGATGGATTGATGAACAACAAGGTAGATTACAATGAAAGGAGTTGAAGCATTAGTTTTTCAAAGTTTGAAAAACTTCCTAAAAACTAAGGGATTCTGTGTTCAACTGAGTTACATGCTGTTACACCTCTTTCCAACAAAATGGTCACTTTACATGCTGTTACACCCCTTTCCAACAAAATGGTCACTTTACATGTTGTTACAAATTTTTCCCGACTATTGTTTCTTACATGCTGTTACACTATTTTCCAAGAATTTGGCCAATTTACATACTGCTACACCTAATTCCACCATTTCAGCCAAAATACATGCTGATACACCTACCACTATTATTCCTTTTCATTATTTTACATGTCGCTTCACCCATGTTTCACATTTTTGCCATTTTTCCATGCTGATACTCCATTAAAATTTCCTGCTCTGCTATCTTTCCATGATGAAACACTGTTGCTTTATCATTTCCATTTTTTTTGTGAAGATTTCCGCCATTTTCCAAAATTACTTCATTCTCTCTCTGTCAAAAAATGCCGCTTCATCATTACTTGACTCCACATCCGCAGATTTCCAGCTGGTTAACCAAATAAAGGAATCCACCTATGCTCCACTTGTCATATCATCATTTCTCACGTTCCAAAGCCATCTCTCATCATTACATCTATTCCACGCGAATCAGATGGCAGTTGGATAGTGCATTTATTCCAACAGATCGGTATGTGCGGTAAGTTATGAGGTATGTTACTAATCCTATGTGTCAAAGTGATGTGGATATGGAAGAACACTTTAATGATTACCTACCGGTTGTCCTAAATTTTTTGAACCATGAGTCATTCAGATTAGTTGGGGGGAAATAAAATCTACGTCGTAATAGCAATAAAACCCCATTTTATATTCACCTCCACCACCTTTCGACCACACTTATTTTTCATTGAGACACTGTGTTATTTAAGAAATTGTCGTTCGAAATTGTTGTGTCTTTGGTTTAGGTGATTGTTTCTCCTCCTTTGAGACTGTTTAGACTCTAAAACAACACCATGGGGGGATCAGTTATGAGGTATGAACCGAAAAATCTGGATGCATTGTTGCTATACCTAGATGTTTACCAAAAATTTCTACAGGCTGGATGGATTTCTTATTTTGAGAAGTTGCAGGGGTTTAATGAATCATAGGTGTTGGAGTTCAGTTAGAATATCATAGAATGGTACTCAATGGTGCACGGGGTGAGGATTCTAGTGACAAAGGAAACTGTGGTTGCTATGACAGGGTTTTCGACCATAAGAGAAAGGTGGTTTAGAAGAAAAGCACATCTTCCTGAAGCACAAAAGAATTTTCTCATGGAAAATGAGCAAGTTCAGACCAAGGGCCAAGGTGTAGATGTAAGTTCCTTACCAATACCATCGGGGAAAGTATCAGAATTTGTAAAAGGGTACATTACATGCGAGGGAAGATATCAAGTAGTTTATTTTTTTGATTTTATCTTACTGTCACATTTAAGACATCAGAAGCTAATAAACATCCCTTATTACCTTCTTCATTCCTTGCATAATATGTCTCACTTTGTCAAGAAATCAAAGAATCCCAAGAATTATCTTTCCAATCACAGACTGCTAGGGTTGTTGATTCATAGAGAAATGGGAATCCCTAATGACCAATTACCTGCAGAGGAAGAACAACTAAATCCTATGCCTACAGTTGTGGTTGAGCCAACAGTTGAAAACCCAATCCCTGGACCAATTCATGAGATTCATCCCTTGGCTACAACAACAGTTAAAACCCCCATTGTAACTGCCAGTACACCGACTTCATCTCTTGTTGAACTAGAAGAAACTCAAAACACGCTCAGACCCTACCAAATTTTGACATCAATGATACAAACCTGAGTGAGCCACAAATTGATCTTATGGAGATAGGTATACCAGGTTTTACCTTGTGCAAGGAATTTAAAGAAACCATTTTGTCAATTCAGGCTGAATGTAAACGAATTGCAGCAGAATCATTGACTTCGCTTGATGATTATGTGCATCATTCATTGAGTGACGAAGTACAAATTATAGGAGAAAACCCTAGCATTGCATATTTTCCTCCTTGTCTGGTTGTTGAAAAATGACCTCCTCCTCCTCAAGCAAAGAAAAATAAAGCCCCTTCTTTTGTCTATACATTACCTAGGAAGAGAACTAGGTCAGGGAGGTCTACTAGAGTAGCAGTTGGATGGAAGAATATGGAACAGACAATACTCATTCTTCGTCCATTATCCTCTGTTGTTACAGAAGTGACTGTTACACAAGAACCAGTCCCTTCCAACAACATGACTGTGACAAAAGAACCAACCTCTTCTTAGAACTTAGCTGGTACACAAGAACCAACTACCCATGAAGAGACTGTCCCACAAGAACCAACTACCCATGAAGAGACTGTCCCACAAGAACCAATCATGCTAGAATTAGTTGTTACACAAGAACCGGCTATCATCAGTGTATCTGCCACACAAGAACCATTTACACAAAATCGTGAGGATAATGATGATGTGCCACTTGCTTAGCTGTTTGCTCAAATTGAGAAGAAGATAAAGGGTACAAAAAATTCCAGGATTACTGAACTGATGAAGGAAAATGAAAGCCTCAAAGCAGAGTTGGATTCCCTAAAGAAGGAATTGTAGGTTGCTAGACAGAAAAACCTAGAGGAGTCAAATATGATATATTAGCACAGGCAACAAGTGTTATGAATGAAAATAGAGAGAACATGTGCTATGAAAGTGGTAATATTTATTTCAGGCAGGGTATAAAATAGTGAAAGTACTAGTCGCTGGTCATGCTGAAGAACCGACCAAATTCTCAGTCAAAGAAGAATAAGTATTACATGTATGAGAATGTGTAGGCATTAGTGGATGGGACTCAGTTTTCATTTTCCTAGTTTTTGGATGCCTCATTCAGAGTATACAAAGGGGTCAAAGGTATCAAAAGCTTCCATTTGGAGATGGCAAGGAGCAGTGGGTTCAGACTTGCAGATGAAGAATCTCATGACAATTTTTGTCGTAGCAATTTGCATTGGCGGAGTCACTTCTCTGACTCAGATTCAGAGTAAGGCTTGAATGTGAATTGCATGAGGACATGAATTGTCTTCAGTTGGGGGGCATGTTAGGACCCAGAAATTTCCTTTTTTCACAATATCGTTTGCTCATTCAACCTTATCATTTCTATGCTAAAATGCCTAATATAATGTTGCTAAGACCTTTTTCCCAAGGTATGAATCATTGATCTTTCTTTTGTATTCTTATTTACTTAACATGTTTGATTGGTAGAATTTGTCATATTTTATCCATGAATGTTCAACTAATGTTCAAAATGTGTAGATTAAAGAAAAACTACCAAGTCTTGAAGAAAAATCGACATTGTTACACCAACTATTACAATTGTGCGCCAGTTCTGCATGTTGTTACATGACTACAACAATTGCACACCTTTCTTGGAAGCCGTTACATCTACTGCAATAGAATATCACTGATCTTAGAAGCTGGTATATCATTCAAATCTGTATCCTGAAGACCGATCCTCAAGGCTATTACATGTTTTGGCTCATGAGCTGGTGATCAAGATCATTTCAATATTTTGTGATGATGACAGATCTTTTATATCACATGAATAGCTTGAGAATCTTCAATTCTCAAGGTTGTTCTGAGTCTGTTTCAACTGAATGTCTTTGTCTTTAAATAATAGAGCTTGTGTAACCATTAGGTAGTAGAGATTAGCTATGGAAGAGATAGTGAAGTGAAACATTTTGTATTTGAACATTCTGGCGATTTAATAAAGAAGTGATTTGAGTTTCTCCAACCTAATGTAGTCTTTTTGAGTGGATTCAGTGAGAAGGAAAGGGCCCACCTTCCTCATAGACCCCCCTCTGTTGTGAGTTTTAGATTAACTGCTTTGATTATTTACAGTTGTGTGATTTATCTGTTTATGCATTTCTAGAATACATTTGTTGTTACAGTTCAGTCCCTTTCTGTTAATGTGCATCAATGTGTCTCATGAGAGTTAGAATCAATTGTTGTATACTGCTGGAGAATTGCTTTGAAATTTAATTCCTTTTCTGCATTAGATTAAATCTCTGTTTTCAAGAAAAAGTAAATAGAAGTGTGAATTCCCTTTCTGCAATTAAGTAGACTTCCTTTTAACAATTAGCACATAAATTCCTTCTGCAAGAGTAATATAGAAAATTAGAATAGATTAGATAATCTAGGATTCTTATACACTCATCAAATTCTACTCCTGGAAATTAGATTTCAATTATGCAAGTGTGACTTCAATTCTGCAATAGTAGATTAGAACTCCAGCTGTGTCAACAACTTGTGTTAGTGTTCAACTTTTCAATTCTCTTTCTTTTAGTGTTAATTTACCTTACTACAATTTGATTAGTGTTTGCTTTCATAATCTAGCATAGACTATGCACAATTATCTTACAATAACAAAACTTCCCTGGGTTTGACAATTCATATTGGACACCTTAATTATCTATTTAATTAGACAATTAAAGTGCACAACACACATATCCCCCTTCATATCTCTCATATTCATAGAAATATTTTATGTGAGGTGTCATATGAAAGGATCAACCAAACATCCTGATCCGACTGTGTATTTGTCGACGCTAGGTACACATTATCTCCTTTATCTGGAGTAGTCTTTCTCTTAGTTAACTAATTCTTGTCAGATCCCGCACGAACTTCTATCACCTTCGACTTGCAATCTCTTTTGTAGTTCCAAACTTTACTGCATTTCCAACATATTCTCGTTGATTGAACTGGGGATTTAGATATAATCCTTTTACTTAGAATTTCTACTAGAGAAACTTCTTTTATCTTTGTTGACCTCTCACCATTAAGGTATCTTTGGTCGATCCTTCCATCTTATTCTATCTCATTTATTATGATAATATTGATGAAACCATGTCTTCTAGTGCTAATGTGGTTTAATTACTCCTTATATCCATGACTAAGATATCCCAAGAGTCTGGTAAAAAACATAATAGGCTAATTCATTTCTCCTCCTCAATGATTTTAATATTCACATACGATAACTGACTCATTACATTATTGAATGCATTTATATGCTCAATTATCAAGTTCCCATCACTCATCCTCATAAGATACAACTTCTTTTGAAGGAACAACTTTTTTACCAGGGATTTTGACTAGTACAACCTTCCCAAGTTGTCCCATAGTTTCTTGGTTGAGTCTTCACCTAAGACATTCAACATCACCAAATATTCAAGACAAAGTTGAATCGTACTCCTTGACCTTATTTCAAGTTTATCCCATTCTTCCCTTGACATATATGTCATAATGATTATTGGACAAACCATTGCCCATTGTTTTTGATCTACAAGGAGATATTCAATTTTAAGCTTCCAAATCTCAAAATTATAGCCATTGAATTTTTCAATCTCTATCCTCAAACTGCTTGCAATTGTTTCAAGCACAACTTTAAATATATATGACTTACAACTCTCACTAGACCTAGGTTCAACTCATATCCAATATCCACTCAACTAAGCTCTTATACCACAAGTTAGGAAATAGACATCCACACCAAACCAACTAGGAAAGAGAAGACATATTTAAATAAGAAAATAAATGACAAATGCATTACAAATGGATTTTAACCTAGAAACCCAAATGGGAAAACCAATATTCCTTGGGTGTCTTGCTCTCTTGTTGTCTTATTATGAATTATGAATTATAAATTCCCCTTTTATTGAGATTAAAATTGAAACTTTTTTAAAACCATAATCTTGAAAATCAGTTTTGTTGTAGCCAAAATCCTAAAATAAACCCCCAAATCAAACACAGGTCCCACCATTAGCATTTGCTTCCTTTTTTGGGCTTAAAGTTGCAACATTTTTTAAACAACCCTTCCGTAACAACTCATAAGAACAATCACAACATAGTAGTATTTTATTTTATTTTTACTACTAAGACCATGTTAAGACAAGGTCAATTACAATGAATACATAAAATTTGAAATATGATGTACATATAGACAACAACAAATAATATTGTAATTTTAATATACATCAATATTAATTAGCAATTCAACCCTTCTATTACTAGCGCAGGAATTCTACAGTTTCAATATGTAAAACCAAATTAGATTATCTTTTTGATATTTCTACATCAGTCAACTTTACAAGTTGTGATCAATTTAACAATCCATTAATTAAGACATGATAATACCATTACTAATTCAATCAACCTAACAATTTTTTATTTTTTTACCATAATAATTTGCAATAAGATAATCAAAATCAAGTTTCTACACAAATTACTTAAGAAAATATGTCATAAAAATGAAGTTCAATAACCATAGTTAAGACTAAAAGATCCAATAATTCCAAGATGATTCGACTATGACTAAGAATTTAATCTAGTAACTAGACCCAAGTACACACCACTTACTGTACCTATCTTTATTATGATTAAACATATTGTTCTTAATATAAATATAAATTTTAGTGTAGAGGAAAGAAAATCTAAAATTCAATGCCCTTTAATAGTCTTAATTATAAAGTTAATAGTCTTAATTATAAAGTTAAATCAATGTCCTCTTGAGTGATTGTCTCAGTATTCCCTCATGACATCATGTACCTATTGAACTAGGTAATCGCTAACCTACAATTCAGGTCATGATGGGAGTGCTAGTAGGCTATGACATGGACACTGCCACACCTCTCCCTCAAATTTTTAGTTTATGTGCATGACCCCTTTACTCCTTATGTGAGTCAGATTAACAATAATCATAAAGCATGCATCCACTGACAAAAATAATGTCAATAATCCATATACATAAATCATATTGTAATCAATAATATATCATATGTGTGTAAAGTGAAATACTCAATCAAAATACAATCCACTCCCCAACTCAATCTGGAGTCCAAGGAATTCCATTGATGCCATCAACATCCATAACCTGTCATGTGTCCTGCATACTCAGGAGAACTCGTCAATAATATATGTCAATACATATACATATACATATGAAAGCAACAATGAATTACAATACATCATCAACATCATATATAACTCATAATCGAAACAAAATCATAATGTACTATAGTCAGATCACTTGCACACAAGTTTCCTCAAAGAATAAGTCAATATAAGTGTGATCAATAGTACGAGATGTTACATACACCTCCTCTTGTTACAAACTTCATCCCAAAGTTTGTATAGTATATAAATGAAAGTAAATAAATGTATCTGACATAGATGTACATATATAATCTATCAAACAAATAAGGAAACTGCTAACATATCTCATATGCATCCTCCCATGTAGCCGAGTGTGGAATATAGTTTTCCCACTAGACCTTGACCTGCTTGACTATTCAACGTCGTAACTATAAAATGCAATGGTCCGGAATGCAGATTGGATCCATAATGAGATCACCCTCACCCGACACCTGCAAAGAACTCATGTCAATAGCATGTGAAAGATCACTAATATAATGTCGAAAAATAGATACATCAAATACATTGTGCATACGCCTCAAAGAATCAGGCAAGGCTAGTTGGTAAGACACATGTCCTTTCTTTTCCACAATCTCAAAAGGTCCCACAAACCTAGGAGAGAGTTTAGAACCCTTTCCAAACTTGATTGAACTCTTGTGTGGTTTTACCCGCAAGAAAACTCTGTCGCCAACCTCATAACTGTCGTCAACGCGATGCGCATCAACATAAATCTTCTACCGATCACTCACTTCTTTTATCCTTTGTCTTATTAATTGCATCTATTCTTCCATTTCCTAGATCACTTCCGGTCCCATGAGGACCCTATCCTCAAGTCAATCCCAACTCAACGATGTTCGACATGGTTTCCTATAAAGAAACTATAACAATGCCATCTTAATCGTACTTTGGTAGTTGTTGTTGTACGCAAACTCTACCAATGGCAATAAGTTTTCCCAACATTTATGTTGATCCCATTACATACATACACAACATATCCTCCAAAATCTGTTTTTTTATTTTTGTTTGTCCGTCTATCTCTGGGTGATACGTTGTACTAAGATTTAGTTGTGTTCCCAAGGCCTCTTGGAAAATGGTCCAAAACCATCCTGTAAACACCGATCCACGATCATATATGATCTTTCTTGGTGCTCCATGTAACCTCACAATATCGCTAACAAAAACTATATCTATATTTGATGCCTGATACGTTGTATGTACTGGAATAAAGTTTGCACTCTTCATCAGAGTTTCAACTATGAAAAAAATAGAATCGTGTCTCCTTGCCATCAGTGGAAATCCAACAATAAAATCCATCAAAATGACCTCCCATTTTTATTCAGGAATAGCTTGTGGTTGTAACAATCCTGTTGGATGTCTATGTTCAGCCTTCACTTGATGACATTCTAGACATATTGTCACGTAAATAACTATATTTATTTTATTCCTTTCCATTAGAATAAAGGCTTAAGGTCCTTCTTCATCTTTGTGACTCTTGAATGAGCCATGTACACTGCTCAATGCACTTCACTCAAAATCAAATTCCTCAGTTCGTTGTTAGGCGGTACATAAATTCTGTTGTTATACCTCAGCAATCCATCACTATCAAATGAATAACCTTCATACTTTGATACCATCATGGTATCTTGTCCAATATTATCCTTAACTTCCTTGTACCAGTCATTGTCTATCTATAAAGTTAGAATATTTTCTCAAATATTCATCTTAAGAGGTATTATTGAGAATATGTGTGGTCTCCGACTCAACGCATCTGCTACTTTGTTCATCATTCATTTAATGTAAGTAATATCAAAGTCGTATTCACTAAGTAATTCTAACCAACTCCTTTGTCATGTATTCAAGTCACTATGAGTAAATATATGTTGCAATCCACAGTGATCTGTATTTAATTCAAATTTTTGTCCAATCAGATAATGTCTCCATACTCTCAAGGCATATACAATTGCTAATAACTCCAAGTCATGCGTTGTGTATTTTTCCTCATTCCTTCTCAATTTCTTGAAATGTAAGCGATCACTCGACCATCTTGCATCAAATATCCACCTAAACCTTCCTTGGATGCATCCGTGCATACCAAGAATTATTTGTCCATGTCGGGGACCTTCAATATTGGCGTTGTCGTCAACAACTCCTTAATATTTTGAAATGCTTCCGCACATTTATCTCTCCATACAAACTTCTTATTTTTCTTCTGCAATTCCGTGATTGGATTTGCTATCTTCGAAAAGCCTTCGATGAATCTTTGGTAATATCCTGCTAAACCCATAAATATATGTACTTCTTGTATGTTCGTTGGAGTTGGACATTCCATAATAGCCTCTACTTTCACTGGATCCACAATGATACCACCTCCATATATGATATGTCCCAAGTATTGAATCTTTGATTGGTAAAAAGAACATTTTGATATCTTCCTGTACAATTTATTTTCTCTTAGACATTTTAGAACCAATCTCAGGTGTTCATCATGCTCTTCCTGTGTTTGAGAATAAATCAATATGTCATCAATAAATACTTGAAAAAACTTGTCCAAGTATTTACGGAATACCCCATTCATCAAAGTCATAAATACGCCTGGGGCATTCGTCAATCCAAACGGTAAAACTGAGAACTCATAGTTTCTGAATCTCATCTTAAAAGCGGTCTTAGGTATATCTTCCTCCTTAATCTGTAACTGATGATATATCGATCTCAATTTAATCTTTGAAAACAATGTTTCTCCTTTCATCTGATCAAATAAATTGTATATCCTTGGTAACAAATACTGGTTCTTGATCGTCACTTTGTTCAATTTACGATAGTCAATACAAAGTCTCCATGATCCATCCTTATTTCTCACAAAAATAAATGGAACACCCCACGACGATATGCTCAGATGTATAATTCCTAAATCCAATAATTTCTTCAATTGCATTTTCAACTCCTGCAATTCAGGTGCCGACATCCGATATGGAGTTCTTACAATTGGTTATGTTCCAGGTTTTAAGTCTATTGTAAACTCCAATTCTCTTATTGGCTATAAACCTGGTACTTCCTCTGGAAATATGTCTGCAAACTCTGATACTACATGAAGTTTTTCTAATCCTTTCACCTCACCATTTTCATTTAGCGCTAAGATTTCATATAATTTTCATCCTTTGCAGATACTCTTCTGCAATTGTAGGGAATAAATAAACCTCAAGGACACTCCCTGGTTTCTTCCTACAATTACTCTACTTTGTCCCAAATCATCAATCAAACTTAACTGTTTCATCTTACAATTAAGTATTGCATCATGCAATTCCAACCAATCCATGCCTATCACTATGTCACAAGATCCTAAGATCGTTACGTATAGGTTATCCTTTGTTACAAAATCACTCAATTTAATGCTACAATGCATAACTTTTCCTCCAAATTTATTCTTGCTTCTATATCCCATTTCCACGTATCTGAAATCGTCCTTCTCGACTGCCTTTGCCTTAATTATCTTTATCATTGCACTAGAAATAAAGCTCTATGTAGCTCCTGGATCTATCAAAATACTAAAAGTTTGATTGATGATCGTACCTGACATCTCGAGCACAATGGATTGGTGATCGGAATGGCACTTGCTCACCACTGCATGTTGTTGTAGGAAAATCTCCTTGCGGATGGGTAGATCGCCTCTAAGAGCTTGACCCTAACTCTAGATAGAAAATTCTTAACATGGACACTGACTTCCTTTCAAATCTATCTAAACTAACACATGAGAAGGAAGGATGACAGAAGTACCTTTTATCGACATTTGTCCCTGCATGCTCCGAGTTGTGCTCCAATCCTTTGCTCCTCG
>ML786665.1:298416-336881 GCA_009831015.1 Picea engelmannii
CAGTACTTACAATCGTAGATGCGAATGCGACAACTTCGTCAAGTCCCCTTCATCTAACCCTTGCCTGAAAGATCCACAACCTAGATAACAACAGCTTCACTGATCACTCTCCTTTGGCTAACTGTAAGTTTCCTCCAAGATCATAAGTTTCATATCTTTAGTTCTTCCCCCTTTCCACCATCATAAAGTCTGTTTATATAGGTTAAGAGGAGCTTAACCTCTTGAGTTATCTTTAGAACAAGTTGCGAACCTTCTCCTGAGATCATGGATCTCTTGATGAAACCAAGAATTTGAACACAACTACCTCCTAATCTCGAAAGATCCTCCCCTTACTCTCCTCAATGGGCCAACCACTACCTCAGATTAGGAAACGCTCCCTTAGAAGGGGCATCAGAGTGATGTAGCGCTTCCTGGTAAGCTTTAGGGGAGCGCCAGCGCCTTCAAGATGAGCAACGCTCCTTCAGAGGGGGCTGGGGAGCATTATAACGCTCCCTGAAGCCTTGTAGGGGAGCGCCAACACTTCTAGGGCTGAAATAGGGGAGTGCTCCTCCTCAAAACCTTTGTTTCAGGGTTTTCTTCAGGTGTCAAGAGTTATTTGACTTCAGTAAACCAGTTCTCCTTCTTCAAATCGGGTATATGAGATGTTATAAGTGTCTCCTTAGTGTCGTTGACATGGCAGTATGTCTGAACATCATTTGCAACACTTGTAACCAACTTGCGACACTTGCGAAAGTTGTAAGGAAGGTGCGACACTTATGAAAATTGAGAGGGACATGCGACACTTATCCAGCTGAGTAATTTTGATGTGTAACAGAATACCCCCCAAAGTATGAAGTTAAAAGATGCCAACTGATAACTGAAATACTTTGTAGATGTCCAAACAAGGGTATAGACTCAGAGAAACTAACAGAAGCTACACACAAACATCCGACAAGTATCATGACATATTTCAAAACCCAAGGCAAGCATACCTATGCTTGGGTGATCAAGACTTAGCAGGACATGGCCACCATAAAATACACTGCGGATCCATAATTGTATTGATAAAAAGGTATAGCCACCAAAGATACAATGTAGATCTATACTCTGATGACTTGGACTGATCGTAGCCATGAAGAATACACAGTGGATCTACGAGATGACAAGACATAGCCACGACCAATACAAAGTGGATCTATGTAACAGTGTATGTGTTTTTTGTCCAAATAGAAATTCCTTCACAGCCTGGGCAAAGCATATATCAAAGTGATCGTTCAACCCAGGGTCTTCTTACCAATCCCAATATGGTACGAATATGACCATGTGAATAGATGTCTTGATGTCGAACATGGCAGAAACCACTTGATTACCGGTCAATGGTGTGAATCGTTAACAAGTGTAAGGGAGATCACCATTAATGTCAATGATTCCCAAGGTACCCTAGTACATTCTAGCGAATGTGAATAGATGAGCCGAGGTCGAACACCCGTGGAATCATTCAATCAGGGGTTAATGATGTAAACCCACTGTCGAATGTGAGAAGGCCTGCCATTGAGGCATGTAGGTCCCAAAGTACTAACTAGTTTCTAAGGCTGATTTCTGGATAATGTGTTGGAGTCGATAGGAATAGACTCGTCGAAGGAGGGCCTTGATGTATCCCCTATCAATGACACGAAACAGACATGGAGATGTAATTGGAAGATCAGACGAACATGGACTGACATAGGTTCTGAGGAAAGATACTTGGGATGGCTGACTCTAGAGGCAGATACTTCCTTTGAACACTGAGGCACAACAACAAAACATGACATGGACCAAGAATATACAATGGATACTGTGACTTGCGTCGGGTGACCCAAAGGAGTGAAAGGAACTCAAAGGATTGGCTCAGTGCAGAGGTTTGGTGGATTATGATATGTACAGATGACAAAGTGTCGTGTTCAAGGGCGACTCTAAGAAGTGCTGGATGATGTTCTCAAGAGACTGCTTGGCTTGCTCCTTTCAATTTTTTCCCCCATCCAGATAGATGAGTACCTCTTTTTGATTTAATGAGCTCGAGGAGGATAACACATGCTCGATATAACTCACCTTTGGTAAGTTCCTCTTCCTTTGTTTAACGAACCGAAAGAAGTAAGGGTTCGTTCCCATATGGGTCTGTCGATGTGTATTTTAACGAGTCCAAAGACAGAAAAATCGAAGGTTTTTTGGGATTATAGAGTTTGGAAAAAAACTTAAAAGAGAACTCTCTCAGTTCCTTTTTCGTATAGTAGTCCAATGAGACAGAAAAAGGGTTAAACTATCACTCGAAAGACGCCCTTTCTGACCTTTTAACGAGTGTGAAAGGAAGCAAGGTCACTTGACAATCTTTTCATATTTAGAGAGTCTGAAAAGGGTTTAAAGGAGACTCCAGGGGGGTTCCTTTTTCGTGTGTTCATATCCATACGGGTCTGAAAAAGAGATAAAAGTTTACCCAGTTACGTTCTCATATTGTCGAGCTCGAGAACGAACTAAGACTATGCTCATAAGTGCGACAAGGTGAATAATCCATCAGGACTGCCAGGAAACCTGCGATGCCAGAAACTACAAACCAGAGTTTAGTGAAGCCATTACATTATTAGAGAAACCCAAAAATGGCCATACCTTATAAAAATGGAAATTTATAAATAACAATTGATTTGAAAATTCATTTACCATTTCATTTTGCAAGGATTTTTGGAGTAGTGGAGAATCTCATTTTGAAGCAAATATTGTTTTTCTCGTTGCCGGAGCTGCGATTGATCATTTTGCTCACCGTTCGAACCAGGTAGGTGTCCATCCCTTGCTCTTTTAATTTCATGGTTTTAGATCGATTTTCATAGCATTATTTATTTTAAAACACAAAGCCCTAAGTCACCGCACTTGGAACCAAATCAGCCTCTTTTAAAAATTAATGAAAAAGGGGGATTCTTTTACAAAAAATGCTTTAGAGAAGGGTGGTTAGGATATATACACCCTTTTGATTAATTAGACAGGTCATTTTTAGTAAAATAAATCATAAAAAATCTCCCCAAATGCCCACGCAGCCCCCAAAGTCGTTTTGCATTTTAAAAACGTTTTTATCATTATTTGACAAATGTTAAAGGGCGTGGTGGTTAAAAAGAGTGAGTGGTTGCTTTTAGATGATGTGGGCATCTTGGTTCGTGTTTTAAAATACTTTTTGAAAATTGTCGAAATTGCCAAAACGTGGGAATAACGAAATTCTTGATTTTTTTGTTTTGTAGGTAACTTCGGCAATCATGATTGAATGGAAAGAGAGAGAACATGAGATGGATGACTTAGCCGCCCTACGGAGTCCTTGTACATGGGCCGCTTTGTGAGCTTGTGGCTTGCTCAAGTTCTTCAAATTGAAAAAAATGAAGAGAGAGATGTTATTGCTTGAGCATGTGATTGGCCTTTGGGATGTTGCGGAACAGGGATTCCGTGTTGGCACACAAATTTTAACCATTGAGTTAGAAGACATGTACTTTTTGACCGGCCTCTTGAAAAGAGGGGTCCCCATATCTTTCACTGGGCAGAGGGCATTACCTGAACAAGTGGACGTGTATCTGGCACGCCACTGCATCCCGGGAGCAAGGTTGGTAGGGGGCAAGACCCCTATCAAGGATATTCGAGATTTGCCCCTCCAGTCTATACTATTCTCTATCACAAGCGTGACAGGTAGCACTAGCACTCATATGGCATCAAGATCACAGGTGGCCTATGGTGTTCAGTGTTTGGAACCAACACTGATCAACTGGAGTGCGACGTTCCTTTGAAATGTGAAGGAACAGATCTCATGGTGCAGGACTGGTCAGAAGTAGTTCGGCTATGGCTCGTTTTTGGTCTCATTTTTTCTAGAGAGGATCCCTCAGATGTAGCCTCAGATAGCACTGGCGGTATGACCAGTGGACGAACCTAAGATGGAGAGGTGGACTAGTCTATCTCCAAGGCTAGTTTCAGAGTCAGAGTTCCATTTCACTAGTGATTTCTTTGCCTGGCTGAGACGACAGTACCTCTGGATAGAGGACTTCCCTTATGCTGATGTAGACTTCCGTGGGAGTATGGACTTGATTTTGCCTGCGGGGGAAGACTAGGATGAGTCAGGTAAGAGACTAATCCATACCTTGTCTAGTTTTTTGTTTTTTAAGTTTTTGATGTATATGTATTTTTTTGGGTATGTAAAAGAGTTTTAACAGATGTTTTGTTTCCAATGTGCAGACAAGGGAGCAGTGTGACCGGCTGGTATACCAATACCAGGGCATCGTGGAGGTGCCCCAGTTGCAGCAGATCCGGCAGTACCAGCAGTAGGTCTCCGGGAGGTTGAGAGGAACCTCCAAGGCCTTACGATGGGTATCCCTCCTCTGCAGAGGGGGGAAGTGCCTTTACATCTACAGAGGCACACTGTAGCAGTACCAGAGAATATCAATTCTCTATTGAGGCACGTAGTGCACGCAGTAGTGTGTTACTCACAACACAATGTAGTGCAGGGAGATTAGAGTCTCTCCTGTGATCATGTTTTTTGTATGCTTTATCAGGCGACGTTGTATGGGTGAACAGACCCAATATTTTTCTCTTCTACACACTTTTTGATGTAATACAAACATTTCAGTCACGCCATATATATATATATATATATACAGTTTCGAGTTTTTATGATGCCAATGATTTGTACATGATGATGTCTGTGATGTGTTTTAATTTACATGTAATGTATAGTTTTGCTTTCCTTGAATCTTATATGTGGGCAAGATACCGATCCATGATATAATTAGCTAATGAATCCGAAACACTATTAAGTTTTCTCGGAATGTGTCTATATTCGATGTAATCGAACATTCGTTCGAGATGATGAACTTGCAAGTGTAGGCGTAGCAGGATAGGACTATGGATAGCATAGATGCATTTGAGTTGAAAAACCACCAGTTGGGAGTCTAAGTAAATAATGATGCGAGAGATACCTAAAGAGGAAGCTTGGGTCAACAGTCCAATGACAACATGATATTCTGCCATATTGTTGGTTGCTGGTCCTAAACAAATGCCTCATGAACTCACCACCTGGTCAAATTGGTAAATAACCCAAGCTGCTGAAGCAATGTTCCGGGTATGTCGGCTAGCGCCATCCGTGAACCCAAAAAAGATAGGAAAGGAAGACATCATCTGCGCATGAAAACATAGGCACAGTCATGAGTGGCAACGGTAAAGACTCGAGCACGCGAAAGAAATAGACACACCAAAACTAAATACAATAATGTCCAAAGTACCAATGCTAGGTGATCTAGGCATAGTACTTCTTAAGGTAAAGCCCGTTTCGGGGCTCTCCTAGGGAAATTCCATCATGATCAACTAATTCATAGGCACCTTTATGTAGGACACGCTTCATGATGTAGGGACCGTGCCACATGGTTTCTAACTTTTCTGTCCCCAATTTATCGTGAGCTTGGTCGGAAACAATGACTAAGTTTCCTTCCACGAAAGTTCGAGGGTGGACGGATTTGTCATATTGACTTTTAATTTGTTTTTGATGTGCCTCATTGGAGAGAGCAGCATCACGACGCATTTCGTCCAGTTTGGATAGATACAAAAATCATTTTTCTTCAGCAGAAGTATGAGGCAGGAGTTCTACTTTCAGTTTGAGTGATGGAATCTCACACTCGATCGGTAGGATGGCTTCAATGCCATAGACCAACTGGAAAGGAGTGAATCTAGTTGAAGTTTTCATAGAGGTGCGATAGGCCCAGAGAGCAGAGAACAGTTGTAGATGCCACGATGTTTTGTTTTCCCCTACCATGCGTTGGATCATGGTTTTTAGGACTTTGTTGATAGCCTCAACTTGTCCGTTCGCTTGAGGGTAGTAAGGGGATGAGTTTTCATGGNGAAAACCCAATTTGACATGTAACTCGCTCATCATCTGGTTTTTGAAGTGTGCACCATGGTCAGTGACAATGGCATATGGTACACCAAAACGAGTTATGATATGGTTGAAGAGGAATAGAGCTACCGTACGACCATCATTCAGGAAGGTAGGCATAGCCTTAGCCCATTTGGTGAAGTAGTCGACGATGATGATGATGTAACTGTGCCCCCTGGCTGAGGTAGGCTTACACTGCATGAAACCGATGCCCCATTTGGCAAAGGGGCTGATGGCGATAATAGGGTGCAGCGCCATAGGGTGGGTGCGTGCCTTCTTGTTAAAGATTTGGCAGGGTAGGCATTTCTTGACAGCCTCGATACAATCTTTGAAAATCGAGGGCCAAAAATAGCTGGTACGTAGGATTTTTTGGGTTGTGGCCATTCCAGAAAGGTGACCGCCACAGGCGCCAAGGTGACAATCCTTCAAAACGCGTTCAGCCTCCTCGTGAATCAGGCATCGCAGAAGGATGGTGTCGATACCACTGCGATACAAAGTGTCGTCGAGGATGATATAATGGCGAGAGTGGTGACGAATGTGTCGATGCTCTTCGCGAGAGATGTTGGGCTGAAAACATTGTGTTTGAAGGTAGAGGAGAATGTCTCCGTACCAAGGATCAGAGGTGCTAATGAGGAAGAGAGATTCATCGGGGAGAGCATCTCTAGGTTCGATGTTTTCATCGGCATGAGGGAGAGCACAGATAAGCTCGGAAAACACCAGGGATTTTTTGGCTTTAGCCTTTGTAAACTCAAGATCGAATTCTTGAAAAATAACGATCCATTTTGAATATTTGCCCCCAAGTACTTGACGTGTCAAGACGTGGTACATGGGGTTGGAGTCTGTGATTATCGTGGTGGTGCGTAATAAGATGTAGTGGCGGAACCTTTGGACAGTGATGACGGCTGCCAGAGCCAGTTTCTCAACATGTGAATATCTAAGTTCGGGTCCAGATAAACTCTTGCTCAGATAATAAATCACATGTTATTCGTCGTTGGAGTCTTCTTGGACTAACACCATTGCGATGGTGGAAGTAGAAGCGGCCAAGTAAAGGATATAATCCTTTGTATATTCAAGGGGATGTAACAAAGGTGCATGGGTCAAAGCATGCTTGAGAGCGTCGAATGACCGTTGAGCTGCATCATCCCAGATGAAGGGGACGTTCTTTTGCAGTAACCACATAAATCCTTTAGTGATCTCGGCATAATTGCAGATGAAACGACGAAGAAAGTTTGCTTTGCCTTGCAAACTTTGGAGTTGGGTTAAATTGGTAGGTGGAGGTAAGGCTAAGATGGCCTTGATATTTAAGGGATCCATCCTAATCCCATCTTTGGAGACAATGAAACCAAGGAGTCGACCAGATTCGACAGCGAAAATGCATTTGTGTGGGTTCAGATGAATACGGTAGAACCTACATCGCAGAAAAATCACGCGTAAATGATCTATGTGATCAGATCGATTTAACAAATGTGCGGGTAAATCGTCGAGATACGGTTCTGCTATATGTTTGATGTCATGGAAAGCATACGACATGGCTCGTTGGAAAGTGGCTCCAACATTTTTAAGGCCAAAAGGTAGCTTTCGGTAGGCGAAAATTCCCCAAGGGAAGATGAAGGCTATCTTGTGTTGATCTGTAGGCAAGATTTCAATCTGGTTATATCCAGAAAAGCCATCCATGAAAGAAAAGATTACGCTTCCTGCGTAATTATCGATGATTTGATCGAGGAAGGGCGTAGGGTAATTGTCCTTAGGACAGGATTTGTTGAGGTCTCGATAGTCAACACAAACACAGATGGTCCCTTGTTTCTTAGCAACCGGAACAAGGTTGGAAACCCATTCGGTTAGAGGTATGGGATAGATGAAGCCAAATTTTAGAAGTTTTTCAACTTCTGCCTTTATAGCTGCGATTTTCTTGGGATGAACCAGGCGAAGATTTTGCTGAACCAGTTTTGCATCAGGGTAGGTTTTGATTTCGTGTACGACGATTGAAGGGTCGATCCTTGGCATTTCCTCGTAACTCCATGCAAAGACATCGAAGAATTCCTTGAATAAAGCGGTGTAAGAAATCACTTCGTCGGGTGTGCAATTAGCACCAAGGTTGATGTTTTCCACGACACCTTCTTTGATTGAAATGTCAATCGTGACCGTAGTAGAGATGTTACCCATGTTCCCCTTAGAGAGAGTATCTTGCGTGAGGATAGGAGATTGCAGAGCTTCGGTAACATCAGGAGGGAAGACAGATCGTATGTCTTGGATTTCTTCCAAAGATGGAAGAAAAGAGGATCGATGGTGGTTGTCATCCCAGGGCAGATCGTCAATTCTAAGGATTTCCATGATAGATTCGTCCGAAGGAAAAATTTGGGAAATGTAATCGACGGTGGATGATAGGGAATCTAACCACGAGGGCACCGAGTAAGTATCGGGTGCCAATGAATGTGAATTGCTGGAAGAGGGAGAGGTAGATTGGATGGCTACGTATGCGGCCTCGATTGGGCTCAGTGGCATTGTGTCCTCAAGCACATCGAATTCCAAAGGACTAGGAACAATCCAAGGGTTAGATGATTCCAAGGATTGATAAGGCAAAGTCGAGATCATATTGACAACGGCAATATGATGTGCAGTAGGTGGAAGTGGTGTAGGGAAAGTACCCATGAGGCTAGAATCTTTCAATAAGCCAACACCAACGCTTTCATACGTAACTGGGTGGTCTCCCAGAAAGGGAATGTTGTTGGTAGCAGGGATGCGTGCGTCGAGTGTGCAAAAATCGAGCTGATCGATGGTAATAATTTTTCCTTGATGGGGGAATTGTACACATTGAAACACCGACGAGGCGACGACAGTCATAGCATAGAACCAACTTCTTCCAAGTAGTAGGTTGTAATCGAGGGGGGCATCGACCACCTCGACGTCAACAGTAACAGTTTTGCCGCCCAACTGAATGGCTAAGGATTGTAATAATCCGTGAGAATGAAAACCTCGTCCATTAAAGGCACGTAACATGGTAGCAGATTTGTTAAGGGCAGGTAATTTCAAGCCTTTCCAACAGGCTAGAGACATGACACAGGTGGAGGCTGCCTCATCCAGGATAGTTCGGTGGATTTGTTGATTATGAACAACAACATCGATTTGGAAAGCTAGCTGGTGGGAAAGTCGCGGTTGATGATCGTCTAGATTAAATGTGAGGTAGTTTTATGACTCAGGATAGAAAGCGCCAATAGCAGCTAAGAGCATTCTACATTGGCTGGGACAGTGTTGCAGAACTTCCAAGGCAGACATGGCACACGGGGCTTGGGCCAAATCTTCTACGATATTGTAGTTTTGGGCAGCCCGTGAATTAGGATTGAATGTAGATTTCTGGATGGTGCTCTTAGGAGGGCGTAGGATGGAGTCAAAAGAAGGTTTCTCAATCTCGAGTGGCCCGGATGGAGGGCTAACAGATGGAGGATTGACGGAGGATGGTAACGGGTCTGACGCAGAACCATTAGCGATCTTCGGCTTGTCAGGTTTAACTGGCGTGTCATATGTCATAGAGCGAGTTGTTAGATTAACTCCGTTAAACATGTAAATGTGGGCACTTGTGGAGGCCTCATCATGGGGTTGGTTGGAACTGCCCCCTGGCATGGGGGTTTGTGCAACCAAAGATTGTTGCTGCGGAAAAGGCTGAGTGAGCACAGCGGGTTGTGAATTTCCTTTGAAAAGTTTGGCCACTTCATCGTGATGTGGGTAGTCTCGAGTGTAGTGATCGTCACCACAAATGAGACATGGGAATTTCAGTTTTGTTGTGGTTGTTTTCCGGCAGCAGGGGTTTGTGATTGGGTCTTGGGTTGTTCGTTGTTGTTGTTCTTCTTTGGTTTGTTTCTCTCTTTCTTCTTGCCCCCAAGTTGTTGTGAAGGGGTTGACTAGACCACATTCACATCAAAGACCTGAGTTTGAGGTGGGGTAGAAGAGGTTGCAGTCGAACTGGGAGCAGCCGTGGAAGCGGGCCACTGGATTGTTCTAGTAGACTGGGTAATATATTGAGTTTTGACGGAGCCAATAACTCCATCCGCATGCGAAGCAGTCGATGGTTTGGATGGATCGTTAGTGGCACGGGTAGCATTTGGTATCAACTCATATAGAGTGCCGGATTGTGAATAGACTAAGTCTAAGTACTGAGCCCGGGCGATGGCTTCTTCCTCGGTGACTATGCCACCCATGGAAACATCACGAGCGATCTGGGGTAACAGTGATTTTGTGAACCATTCTGCTAACAATTGGTCGGGAATGACCGCTTTGATTAGCCTTCTTCATCGTCTCCATTCATGGATATGATCGGAGATATGTACGGAAGTTGTCTGACGAAGAGAGGTTAATAGTTCAGTACCCGTCTCGTACCGAATGGGTAGTTGGAAATGTGTGAGGAAGGACATGGCAAGGGAGTTGAAATTGTGAAAGGATGCGCGTGGTAATTCAATATACCATTTCGCTGCGGAACCCATGAGTGTTCGTTGGAAAAGACGCAAACGAATCGAATTGTCCATGAGGGAGTTGGATGACCACCACAAATGGAAGGTCATCACGTGGTTGTTTGGGTCTTCTCCGGACTTTCCATCGAATTTTGGGATATCAGAAGGAAGTTTAGCTGGAATAGATGGCCAAACCGGAGAATGATAAATGGGATCATTCGTTAACCGAGACAAGTCTGGAAGATCCAGGGTGGCTAAAAAAGGTAGTTGTCAGTTAACCTATGGGTAATGCTGGTGTGGCAGAGGGACATCAGTGGGGCCCAATATTGGGTTATGTGGATAATTATAACTCGTGGGCCCTCTCATGTGAGGTTGGTTTTGACCAAGGTACATAGGATTTGAGATGTTTTGTGAAGTATGTGTGAGCGGAGGATATCCGGATGGGTTTTGTGGATTATAGGGTGGGTTTGGCATTTTTCCATAAGGGGGTTGTTGCGGAGTCTGAACATTTCGTCCTGTGGAGGCATGCAGATTTCCTTGAAAAGGGACGCTCCATAGATTAAGTGTGGCGGACACATTTTGTCCTTGTGGTTGATGGTGTACTCCGGATTGAGTTTTCCCCCCAGCATGAGGGTGCCCCCCAAATGGAATTTGTCCTCCGGTGGGAGGATGCCCCCCAGCATGAGGGTTCCCTTCGAATGGAATTTGTCCTCTGGAGGGAGGATGCCCCCCAGTTTGAAGTAGAGTTCCCAGGATCTGAAAACCAGATGTAAATGAATGACCGGTGCCGTCGATCGGGTTAGAACGACCAAGGCCAGTCCCTCCGGGTTGTTGGAAAGGTATGGAACTTCCCGGTACAATTTGGGTAGTGGTTTGGGTAGTGGTGGCAGCGGAAGTATTCAATGCCCTAAATCCAAAAGGGAGTGTAGGTCTTGGTGTTACAGGTGTGCCAATCGGGGCTTGATTAACTACCGCATTACCGGTGGGGATAGTCGAAATGTGTGGGGCCATTGTCGAATGGGTCGTCTGGAGGGGAATAGTAGACCTTGGGCCAATGGACGATATGTTCGGACCAACGGTTGGTGTGGCTGTAAAAGTGGTAGTACTGATGAAGTGATTTGGGGGTACAGTATAGGAAAAAGGTGCATCGACACCTTCTCCTGTTCCATAAAGATCTCACACCAAGCGTGGTGGACTCCGAACGACGTCCGCAGTCCAAAAGGGGTCACTGGCTAAAGGGTTTTGAGAAGATCTGGACGGAATGTCAGAAGGATGGATGACAACAAATTCTCTAGCGGAATTCAGGTGGAGGATCTGTCGTTCGTATCCCTCCGGAATGCGGTAAGCTTCCGAAGATTCTGAGACAATTCGAAAATTCTCCAAAGGAATGGGAACTTCTTCCTAGGAAGTTGTAGTATTATGAACCTCGCTCTATTGAGGATATTCCTCCGTAGAATGAGGGCGTAAAGGGGTGTTTCCTTCCATATTTTCTGGAGGAAGTCCCTGTAGCCTCCGCGAGCGGCATGGAGGGTCGATGTTGGCGGAAAAGAGTCGGCGAAAGAAATCTATGGCCAACTAACGAAAAGAAATAGCACACGCTAAAAAAGAATCTAAGAATCACAACCAAGCAAACATGACCTTCTTTTGATGACCGTACTAGTTGGTGATGAAATCCAATGTCACGTGATCAAGTCTAGAAGGGGCGGGGATAGGGTGGAACAATTACAATGGCGACCTGCTTAACAGACTTACGCCTTGGTGCAAGCTTCCATGCAGTAATTGTGGATTTACCCTCCAAGGAGCCCGAGTGAGTTTGATCAATGTCTGCTCTAGGTACAGTGAGACTTCCCGTCACCGTCACCTTGTGTAAGACCCTAAAGATTATGGCCACTAAGGTTACCAATTCGCAGTCAGCCCCTGGGCGGGAACAATCGACAGTCCGATCCGAACGTACAGGCAGGGTATCAAGCCCRAAACCAACTAAAAGGCTTCCACGCAATAATTGTGGATTTACCTCAAAGTGATCCCCATAATACGATCYGACCACCACAATCAGTTAAACCACGGAAGGTTAGTCCCTGTAGCTTACCTGAATGCGACCTCGTGCATAACCCCTGTGTGAGAGGGGGATCCTAGGCAGACTTATACGATAACTGGATTTGACTCTCCCTAACTCAGGATGCTACTGTTTGTTTTGGAAACTTTGGAGAGTTATGCTCACAGCCCTAATCCAAAGTATTAAGCCTAGTCTACTGTTGGTGGAGGATCCTAGAAAAGAAAAAGTTCTAGATAACTTTTAATTAGTGTTGATTTTATGGCTGTTCTTTACGCAAAGGGGTGCATGGAAGTGAAACGAAATGGAATTATGACTCAGACCCAAAGAATGCATCAAATATGATAAGCAGTCATTTCTTTTCGATGAATATCTATCTAAGGGAGAGAGAAAGTTCTTTTCACTAATCAAGCATGAATAAGGAATGCCCTCAAACGATTCTTTTCTCAATCAAATCCTGATGTAATGCAAAAACTTTTAAATGCCTTCTAATATGCACAATCAATCATAAAGATGTTTTTTATTGTTTGCGTATGAATGATGATCAATACAACACAATGCTCGTATTGCTAATTATCTTTCTTGTATGAATGAAAACCAAACTAGCACAAGCAAAAGTCACACAAATAGTACACCCTTTCGTAGCAATCAAAACGAAAAGCGAAAGAAAAGAAACAATCAAAGAGAAAAACAAACTTCACACCCAAAAGCAAAAGTTGAAGAACAATGACCTTGACTGAAATCGAGATAAAGAGGTTTGTAAGCCTTTGAAGACCTTCACCAAGGTTTTTACTCAGCTGATGAGGAGAGAAAAACAATGCATGGGTTTCAAACTTCACTCAACAGGAAAAAACTCAATGAAAATAGTGAAGAAGGCTACAAGATCCAACTAACAAGATGTTTGTTCTTCAAAAAGACAGATGTCAAGGCTGAAAGAGAAGAAACATTGTCTTACAAGGCTACTCAGCAGAGGAGGCACAGAGGCAAAACCTTGACAAAGCAATTCTGGAGGGTTTTTTGAGCCAAAGAGGGCTGGCACTCTATTGTCAAAGGCAAGGAGCGTTATATCACTCTATGCAAAGCTATGGGGGAGCACTAGTGCTCTGTTAACACTAGGACAAGGGAACCAGGGTCTAAAAACCCCAAAAATGTCAAAAAATCAAAAAATTGCAATTCAATTCCGACAATTATGCTGAGTGTGATAAGGTAAGGAGCCAATCAGCTCATGAAACTAATCAAAAGAGGAGTGAACTAGGTCTGAAACAATCAAGGGATAGAACTAGGTCAATGAGGAGAAAATCGAAACAAGAAGTTTCGATTTGAGGCTATCTCCCCAGTGGAGTCGCCAGTTTTTGTTGTAGGAAAATTTCCCTGCGAACAGGTAGATCGCCTCTAAGAGCTTGACCCTAAATCTAGATAGAAAATTCTTAACATGGACACTGACTTCCTTTCAAATCTATCTAAACTAACACATGAGAAGGAAGGATGAAAGAAGTACCTTTTATCGATGTTTGTCCCTGCACGCTCCGAGTTGCGCTCCAATCCTTTGCTCCTCGCCGAGTTCTGTGGACAAAACAAGATACGACCACTTCCTACTCTATTGATATTAGCTTGAAAACAGATCTATCAATTAATGATAAGTTCATGTGACATTAGACACAAACTAGAAAGAAACAGGCCAGGCATGTCATATTGATGAGAATAACGACAATAGTACTTACAATCGTAGATGTGAATGCGACAGCTTCGTCAAGTCCCCTTCGTCTAACCCTTGCCTAAAAGATCCACAACCCGGATAACAGCAGCTTCACTGATCACTCTCCTTTGGTTGACTGTAAGTTTCCTCCAAGATCATAAGTTTCATATCTTCATTTCTTCCCCCTTTCCACCATCATAGAGTCTGTTTATATAGGTTAAGAGGAGCTTAACCTCTTGAGTTATCTTTAGAACAAGTTGGGAACCTTCTCCTGAGATCAGGGATCTCTTGATGAAACCAAGAATTCGAACACAACTGCCTCCTAATCTCGAAAGATCCTCCCCTTATTCTCCTCAACGGGCCAACTACTGCCTCAGATTAGGCAGCGCTCCCTTAGAAGGAGCATCAGAGCGCTGTAGCGCTTCCTAGTAAGATTTAGGGGAGCGCCAGCGCTTTCAAGATGAGCAACGCTCCTTCAGAGGGGGCTGGGGAGTGTTATAACGCTCCCTGAAGCCTTGTCGGGGAGCGCCAGCGCTTCTAGGGCTGAAATAGGGGAGTGCTCCTCCTCAAAACCTTTGTTTTAGGGTTTTCTTCAGGTGTCAAGATTTTTTGACTTCAGTAAACCAGTTCTCCTTCTTCAAATCAGGTATATGAGATGTTATAAGTGTCTCCCTAGTGTCGTTGACATGGAAGTATGTCTGAACATCATTTGCAACACTTGTAACCAACTTGCGACACTTGTGAAAGTTGTAAGGAAGGTGCGACACTTATGAAAATTGAGAGGGACATACGACACTTATCCAGCTGAGTATTTTTGACATGTAACACATGTATCCTGTGGGCCTTACCCAAATATCCAAATGTAGTGGGTCCTGATGATCCAGTCTCTTTGGGCTTCTCAATTGAACAATATCGGTGGTAATGTGGCTCTCCACATGTCCAACATCTAGTCTTCGGTCCAATGCTCCTGGTCCCCGAAGTAGAAGTTGCTTCCATAGTAGTCTGTGATCCTAGTTTGTTCTGCTGAACATGCCTAAACTGCTATTGTTGATGTGAACAAATCTGTTGTTGTTACTGTGGTGATCTATAAAGAGTCCTTTGCTGAGGAGTCTTTCATCACAGTGTTGAGGAAATAGGTCGTCTGGGCATATCTCGATGCCTAGAAGTCTGTCTAGCTACTGTCTGATGCTACTGTGCTCCTGATGTCATCTATCCATTCGGTCCAAAGGGAGTCTTGCCCTAACCCCCACTATTCATATCTTCCTCAGCTATGAGGGCCTTCTGAACTACATTATGCAACTTCTGAGGCATTAGGATCCTCACCTTCGAATGAATGTTGAAGTTGTGTCCGAACACAAACTTGTTAACCTTTAAATTCTCTGTGTTCAGATGTGGAGCATACCTAAGTAGCTCCATGAACCTGGCCTCATACTCCGGCACCATACAACTACCCTATCATAAGGCGTTGAACACATTACATTGGTGCTCAATGAATTCATCGAACAAGTACCTCTCCTAGAATCGTTCCTTGAAAAATTATCATGACGCATCTTCCATGACCATGTTTAGTTGAGGTAGGAGTGTCTTCCACCAAAGTAGAGCACTCCATTTCATTTGAAAGACCATCATGCAGACTTTCAGGTTGGAGGTGTAATCATGAAGTGAGAAGCACATCACCATGTTCTCCAACCACAACAACTAAGTTGTCCATGGCACCCCAAAACTCGGGAAACTTCACTTTCTTGAGTTCTTTGTGTATAATACTACTACTACCATCTGGAGTGCACTGTGAACCCTCATTGGGCACAAACTCTCTACCCTCATCTCAATCCAGGTGATTGATCAACGCCTCTTACATCCTCTGGAAGGATCTCATCATACCTACCACATCTCCCACAACAACCTTCTCCTGCTCAATAGTATGCTCATCTCCTTGAGGGTTAGATTCCTCCAGCGTGGATACTATCGAAGGAAGCAAACCTCTTCCTCCCGCACCACGACGTCTACTTCCTATGCATCCTCTAACCATGGTTACCTGCATGGACAATTTAAAAATTAATTAGTGATACATATTTAATCATTTAATTTAACACAATGGAAGGCGTAATGAGTCCCTTGTCGCATGGATGAACCTGCTCTGATACCATATGAAACAACCCTTCCGTAACAACTCATAAGAACAATCACAACGTAGTAGTATTTTTTTTTTTTACTACTAAGACCATGTTAAGACAAGATCAATTACGAAGAATACATAAACTTTGAAATTTGATGTACATATAGACAACAACAAATAATATTCTAAGTTTAATATACATCAATATTAATCAACAATTCAACCCTTCTATTACTAGCGCAAGAATTCTACAATTTCAATATGTAAACCAAATTAGATTATCTCTTTGATATTTCTACATTAGTCAACTTTACAAGTTGTGATCAATTTAGTAAGCCATTAATTAAGACATGATAAGATCATTACTTATCCAATCAACCTAACAAATTTTTTTTTTTACCATAATAATTTGCAATAAGATAATCAAAATCAAGTTTCTACACAAATTACTTAAGAAAATATATCATAAAAATGAAATTTAATAACCAGAATTAAGCCTAAAACATCCAATCTTGACCAATTTAGTTTCACGATGATTCCACTACGACTAAGAATTTAATCTAGTAACTAAACCCAAGTACACACCACTTACTGTACCTATCTTTTTTATGATTAAGCATATTGTACTTAAATATAAATTTAAGTGTAGAGGAAAAAAAATCCAAAATTCAATGTACTTTAATAGCCTTAATTATAAAGTTAAATCTTCATGACTTAAGGAATATAAATCCTACGCCAAAAATCCCAATTCCATACTTTAAGTAGAAACATTTCTATGACCTTTAAATTAATTACCAAATACGCCAAAAATCCCAATTCCTTACTTTAAGTAGAAACATTTCTATGACCTTTAAATTAATTACCAAATGCTTAGGCTATAAATTTTCAATTAAAATGCTTAGGCTATAAATTTTCAATTAAAGTGTTTCAATTCAAATGATAAAAAGTGTTATCTAAAATTTATAAGGAAATCAACATTCCACTTTTATTTCTTTCATCCATGAATTTCCATAAGAAATTCAATACTTATTATATCAATCCTAGACAATCTAAGTTAAAGATACATGTATAAATCATTATCAAAACTATTATAATATAACTTGCACAACCACTAAAATAATCTATTTAACACTATCTTCGGACTTATTGCAAATATATAATCACTAAATTAATCTAGTATGTTTCCTTATTATATGAATAAGATTAGTAGTGCTGATTTCATGAACGTATATACATTTTTAAATGTATAAAGGATTTTATGACATGATAATGAATTGACAAAAAGGTAAAGAACACAGGTTCTTTTTAAGAGGTCACAAGTTCAAATCCAACGGGGGTAGGGTATGTATATCTATGTAGACTTTGTCGGTCAAATCGTTGGGCGGAGGGGGTCCCTTGTCCCACAATCAAGGGGGTTTCATACACCAGTTTGGTGTCTGGCTTGGCCGTGACCTTAAAAATGGATTATTATATTATTATTATTATTATAAGAAATAAACTGGAACAATTTACCGTGGTTGGACGAGTTGTTTAAGTTGTTTAACATTATATATATTAAAAAAAAAAACATGAAACAAGATAACAAAAACAATAAGTTGAATGGTAACGGCGAGACTTAGAGTAATGATGGATATATCAATGGATTGTCTCGTTGAATTTAAGACGTTCTTGAGTGAAACAAAAATTAGAATGACCTCAATAACGATCTGCATCAATATTTATTTTTCTTCAAAATTCTTGGTTCATCATGTAGATAGTATGTAGAATAAATTACCCAAAATCAATAGTCAGTTCCTGTATTTTTAAAAACAAAGGCTGCATGGCAGTTTAGTCCCTGCCAAGTAGATTTGGACACCCTATAATTATTGATAATGATGATTACTCTGAAACATGAACAATATGTTAACTAGAGGCTAGTTTCATAGTCTTAAAAGAAATCAATTTCTAAAGATTTTAAATGACAAATATTAACACTGATAATTATACCGTCAGAAAGATTGGAATTCAAAGAATTCGACCTAAACTCCCAAGGAATGGAGGAAGACGTGTTGCTCCGTGACACTTCTCTAACCACATTTTTACTTTAATGTGGATGTTGTATAGTTTTGGGATTAACCTAAATTTCCTTCCAATTAAGTTAAGCTAGCCAAATGCAAATTGCATTTTAAAAATATTCAATTTTTCTTTTTGAAAATAAACCTTTCAAATTTAATAATATACATTTTTATATAATATTTTTTATATTACATTATAAATATAATCTAAATAATATATTAGATAATAAATATAATAATACATAATACAAATTTTTATATTTAGATGTGGTGATTGGTGAAATTCATTGATTATGTAATTAATTTTACATATTGAAAGATGTGAAGGGAACATTAACACTTCAATTCTATCAACCAATTATAAATGAGAAGCACAAATATTTTTATAATATCAAAAAATATATATTTGTTTTACTATGTTAAACATTACATTGCATACACAAATTTATGGTAAAAAACAAATTAATGTCACATCAAAAGCAAACTCATTGCTATAGTGCCATGGCAGGGACTAATAAAAAGACACAACATCTCAACACACAAGATCACGCCTAATCGATACTTAACAAGTGCGAGTGAATAAAAAAAAATATCACTAACTAATCCAATGATAATAGAGGATGTATCGAATTCTCTAATGCTTGCACATATTTTCATCTTAACCATTCTCCATTACAATGAATAAAACAACTAAGAAAATTCCAGTATCACAATTATCAGTACATCAATGATTGTACATTTTGTCTTGGGTATTCTCATCAAGATTTTTACTAGGTATGAGATTTATAATTTTGTGCACTTGTTTTTTTTCTTTTCTTTTCTTGTGTTACAGGAACTAATCAAATCGTTACCGAAATCTGGAATGAAGTGAGAGAGTAAGAAAATAGATCTGTGTAGATATTGTATTTCACATAAAAATAATCTAATATTTACAACATTTCTGGAATGAAGAACGAGAGTGTGCTTATAGATCCAACCAAATATATATATATATATATATATATATATGTTTCATGGAATAATTTAAAATTATGTCCATTACCAATTATACAAGACGAAATCTAACAACAACAAATCTTAAATCTTAAATAGTGTAACCAGAATATTGTCGACACTTGATGTTGATATTCAACCCGAAAAATTGTGCACGTTCTTCCTTCACTTGCTAATCCAAGGACTTTACCAGTACCTCCTAGCCAATGCTAGGGGTACTCTTCTTCCCCCTTATCCCCCCGAACTGCAAAGGGGTCAAGCACGAAACCATAAATTCAATAGCACCCAAGCTTGCCTCGCAAGGAAGAGCTTCCACTCTTTCCACAAGCTTGGTATCCCAACACTCACAAATAAAACACAATCAATACAATTTTGATAGCATAATAGTACCAAGAAAAATGTGACCTTTTCCCCTTCTACCCCATTTCTTTTATAGGTAAATTCTCATTGACAATTGTCCACATGCATAAGTAATTCAACTTTTAAATTATTTTATTAGTGATTATTCACCCACATAATTGTCTAACTCTCTCCAAGTTGCACAAGCAATTACCCTTTTTAATTTATTTAAAAGTCCATTTTCCCTCACATTCCCCAATGTGTTCCGATTTTTGCTCTTAGTTGTCCCTTTGTTCCCCAAATTCTCATTTAATGAGTGTCCCCTAACTAGATCTTAGTTAGAGTTGGATTAGGAGTCTTCCGTTAGTTATACTTAGTGGTAATTTGACCCAAGATGCTATTCTATGTGTACAACTATTCTCTCATGTTTTATTTCTTTCTATTTTAAAAATCCCTTTTACTAATTTCATGCACACAAGTGAAATTTTACACAACTTCTAATTTTTATTACTCTTTTTCCTAGAGTTTGATTTATCTCAATTCTTTTGATTTATTTAATATTTTTATTTAGTCTCTAATTTAAACTTAGACTTAGACTTAGACTTAGTCTTAAACTAGCTTAGAATCTTGTTAGGCTTCCATTTTATAATTTATTGATTAATTAATACTATGTTCTAACAAGGTCTAAATATTTCATTAAGTTCTCTAGGACATCTAGATTTATTGACTCACATTTTAATTATGCGACATGGCCTTCAATATGCACCTTCGTGCTCCAAGGGTTCCACTTGCCTTTAACTGGTTTTGGAATTTTGTCCAACCCTTGGAGTCAACACTCCACTCGATCGACCTTGTGAGAGACTAAGGGATTCTAAAAAATAATGATTTCACTTTATTGCACGCCCTTTAGATTTCCTCATGAGCGACTGTCTCAATCCTCCCTCATGACATTGTGTACCTATCGAACTAGGTAATCGTTAATCTACAATTCAGGTCATGACAAGAGTGCTAGTAGGTTGTGACAGGGACGCTGCTAGACATATCCCTCAAATGTTTGGTTTTTGTGCATGACCCCTTTACTCCTTATGTGAGTCAGATTAGTAAGAATCATAAAGCCTGCATCCATTGACTAAAACAGTGTCAATAATCCATATACATAAATCATACTGAAATCAATCATATATCATATGTGTGTAAAATGAAATACTCAATCAAAATAAAATCCACTCCCTGACTCAATCCAGAGTCCAAGGAAGTCCATTGTTGGGTTTAATTATCTCTTTCTACTCTTGGTCTGACACAAGTTCAAATCTGAACAGGTTTCCAACAAAACCCTCTCAAACTATCGACCCTCCTGGTAAACTAGAAGGAAACACAGTGCACAGAGTGCACTGCATAGTCTCACTCGAGATAGATTTATGAGTGACTGCAATGCCCAAGTGATTGTAGTCTAGGAAGGAGTGGGGATTTGGGATTTTATTCTATCTTCGTCATGCATTCTTCATGTCGTTCATTCAAATATTCCTAGGGTTAATTCATCTTTTAGGCCCATGCATGCATTTTAATATATCTAGCTAACCATCCATTCATGAGATAATCATTAACAGAAAGTAATCATGCAAGAAACATGATATATAACACATGTTTTACTGTGGTTCACCCCTTCCTGGCCCTTCTCTTCTCTTTTATTAGGTCTGCTGCAAAATATAGTGCTGCGTAAATTACATCTTCGATGATACAAGAACTATGAGGTTTAAGGAACCTCTGTGAGGCGGACTAGATCACACTAGGCTCCTTATCTTGTAAACTAACCTTCAAAATCTAGCCTACTCGACTCTTCTACAACTCAACAACTTTTACAATCATCAACAATTATGACTTACAACTGCTGAACGAAAACTGAACTCAACTACAATAATCGAACAACCAATCAACAAAACCCCAACCTAGACCTCCTAGGTTCTTATTTATAGTAGTTTTATGGCTTATATCTATTATAATCTTTATCCAAAACCCTAACCCTAACATGGTTAGGTCTATCTACCTGTGCACCACATTTATTTGCTTCTTTGCATGCTGCTTTTCCTTCTTTTTCTGCATGCTACTTTCTTGCCAACTGTTGTGTGTGCTCCAAAATTAGGTCTTCTTTCCAAAATTAGGTCTTTCCCAAAATAGACCTTCTTCTCCAAAACTGTGCTTGTGCCCAAAATAGTCTTTCTTCCCAAAATAGTCATGCGCCCAACATGCCCCCAACACTAACATGTGGTTCATCCTAAGCCACTCGGGTGGTGTACTCTACCTAAACTACCCTCTTCATACTGTTGAACTTTTATGCTAGTTCCTTTCCTTTCGTTCTCATCTGTGCAGCTTTGTTTGTTAGCTCCTCTACTATCTGAACTGTTATTTCTTCCTGCATTAATGTTGCGATCTCTGCTTGTGCATGTGCTCTACTTGTCTTCCCTTCCTGCAACTACTCAATCACCTATGCTGCTTTTTTTTGGAGGGGATCGACTTATTTTTTCCTTTCTTTCTTCCGCGTCTGCGCTACTTTCAACTCTGTATGCAACTTCTTCATGTATTGAATTACCTTCAAGTGCTATTTGATGCTAATTGCTTTTTTCCTTTGTTTGAGCTCTTGTATGTCATCGCTAAGTGTCTCCTATTCTTGGTCCCACTATTGGACCTTCTCGTCTTCTTCCAACATCATCCATAAATGCCCAACTTTGTTGAACAATGCTTCTACTACCTTTTCTTTGTTCTCCATCTCATCTATTTGGAGTGCAACTTCTTGTTTTCTCTGTTCTCGGATCTCGTGAGGAGTCGTAGGGTTGATCCTTTCCTTGAGCTCCTTGATATATTTCTTGTATTGGTCATTTTTTTGTGAGATCAGGTTGATCTTCTCCTCCGTGCTTTTCTCCAGTTCTTGCGCGTTGTCTGGGATGCGAGCATAAACTGTTGTTAATCCTTGTTCTAGATTATTCGTACATTATTTATCCTCCTCCTTCTCTGTGATCAGTTGGTTGCATGTGATTGAAGCATCTCCATGACTCCTCTACCCAACTCCAAAATTGTTGCGTCCGCAAGGGCCCTAGACTGCACTTCTTACATGATAATGGCTTGGAGTTTGTATAATTCCTTGGTGGGTATTTGTGACATAACCATTTGCACTTGTTGCACCTTCTCCGGGTTTTTATACACAGTCTCCTGATCAAATTTGATCATTTGACATGTTACCATAAATGTTTCCCTTCCCTAGAATATGAACTGTACTGTCTCCTCTCCTTTCTATGCAAATGGCCTCTGTGTCTTTTCCTTTTGTTGCATTATGGCCTGTGATCCTACTTGGCTCTATAGTTTCTATATGTTCTCATGGACCTTTAGGAGCTTTGCCATGATTTCTTCCCAATGTGCCTCTGCAATTCATACCACTTCTTCACCCTTTTCTTGGACCTCATCCGCGACTAGATCCTCATCATCCTCTATCAGGGTGATGTCAGGGTCCTCTGTTTCATATTTCCTTTTCTTGCACGCCTCTTTTTCCTGCACGAGATTCCTTACTATTTGTGAGGGTTGTGCCCCACTTGTTGTAACTTTGGTTCTTTCTTCTCCAGTCCATGAAGTATGATTCTTCCCATTCCATGGTTGGCTTCTTGTCCTTGCTGTTGTTGGTGTCCTCCTTGGACATTTTGGTACTACGGTGCTCCCATTTGTCTTAATTTGTGTTGTAGTTGTTCTATTATTGTCAGTTAGACTACCTGTTCTCGTTGACAAGCCTGGTTCGACCTTGTCCTTAGGCATAGAATATTGCACCGTGCATGTCCTCATGGTTGGTTTGGCTACTGGTATTTTCCACTGCGCAGGCCAGTCTTTGATTATCCATTCCACTTCTTCTTTCGTGATGTAGTACTGTATCTTGAGCCATGCCTTCTTGGGATCCATGGAAGCTTGGATCCATACGTGATGCCTAAATTCCTTGAACTTGGATATCCCATATGTCTCCTGCACTAAATCCATCGGTATGTGCCACACATTCATTGTGCGATGTTGTATCTCTTCTATCAGCAATGCAAAAACAATGTTATTTTCCTGCTACATTTTGTTATGCTTTTCCTACCAGAGAGACTCATATCTGGCCGCATAACACTTCCTCATCCTGTCCAAAAATGATGAGAGTCTTGGCTCCTACCATCCTACCAAAGCTATCATGATGATCAACCATGAGTAATGGAACTCATTTCCATTATCTTTTGCATCTTGACAATCTATTAAGAACTGGTTCAACAGGTATGGTTTCGAGTTGAACATGACCCCATTTGCGCACTACGCGACAACTGCAATAATGCCTACCAACGCCTCCTCTTTGTGACATTTATTAAAAAGTTTGTAAGACATAAGCTTGTTGGTGAGCCTTTTCATGTTTTCATTGATATCCTTGATGAAAATTCTCCTATTGCCCCGAGTAGTGCCAAACTGTGCTTTGACTAGCTCTGCTATTTCTTTCTTGCATGCCTTGTTATCCAAATATTCTTCTGGTTGTGCGTCAAATGTGGGGAGTCCTGTGATTTTGGAAATTAATGCCACATCGATCTATACCAGCCTGTCCATCCATAGGATGCCTCCATGGATGCGAGTGACATGTTGTTTGACACAAAGTCCAATGTTCTTACTGTGCCTGAAATGCGATATGTCCAATAGGTTCATAATGCCTGAGTTGTATAGCCTAGTTATCCACTATGTGGGATCTAGTGCGAGTTTTCCTAGGGGTTCAATTTCCCCTGTGTTTATTAGATAATTCTCCTTGGCCAAATCTGGAAACCTAGCCACATCGTGCACATCATGGTTGACGTACCTAAGCATAGGCAACTTTCCCAACATATCATCTACTGTAATGACTATGCCTCGGAGATAGGAGAGTGTAATCTCCATGGCCTCTTGTGCCTTCCTTTTCTGTCACACAATATATGTGCCTACCTCCACTTCATTTACATCCTCTTCCTCCCTTTCAGACCCTAGACGATCAACGATGTCTTCGACCAACACCTCCTCGTGTTCCTGGGACTGTTGTGGTCCCATTGTTTCATCAGGATTCAAAGGAATCTCAAGGTTAGGGTTTGAAATATTGTTCCAATCCCTAGACCTCTGCCCTATTTCTCCTTACTGCATTGTTGATGTTTTTTCCTCAACCTGTTTTAGGATAATTGTTGGCACAGGGGCAGACCCAGGGTTCAATAATACAACAATGCACCAACAAAACCCTAACTACCGACCCTTTCGACAACACCTGCGAAGCAGATGAAGTCTCACCTGAGGTAGAGGCAGGGGTGGTTGCAGGACTTGGGTGTTTGCAACCTTAGCTGGGACACAAATCTATGATTGTAATACTTAACAAAGCACTTAACACTGACATTTCATCAATATTTAACCACTATCTACTCTACAGATAAAATAGAGCATCACATCATTCATTCAGATCTGTATCTAAGCACTTATCATAGAGAAGTAGGTTAGATCTAACATATTCAGGCACTAACACATTCATATAAGTAAGATATAACATCCATATATATCATTAGCACAAAGCATAAGAAAATCTATCTATCTATATCAAAGCACTTAGCAAGTAAAGACATAAACACATCAACACATTGCACAAAGTAGAGCAACACAACATATACGTGGTTCACCCCCACATTGGGGCTACGTCCACCAACTCTTCTTCTTTATTATATTTGTCAAGCTTCTTATAGACACATAACATCAAAATCCTACTCCGCAGAAGACAGGAGATCTACGCACACTCCGCTAGATCCTCCTTCTTCAAGCTAGGGTAAAGCACGAAGCCTTCTTACAGTTACTTTCACGTAGCTCTGCAAGTCTCACACAGTATGCACATAACACTTACAATCCTTCAATCACATAGATCTATCACTTAGCCATTCGTAACTGCTCTCTTCTTACATTTCCTAAACATCTATTTATACTTTACAAAATAGGCCTAAACATGGGTAAAACCATGGGCCAACATCCCATAACCGTTACATAATCCCAAATCCCCAAAAGGACCCAAAAAGGGGTCAAGATCCCACGATCTCTACTTCGACTTGCACTCCTCCTTCGACAAGCTATCGAAGTCCTAAAATAGGTCAAAATTGACCAAGGGTCTCCCCAAAACTTGGTCAAGGGACAACATGCCACCAACACTCACCTGTGACTCGTTCCGAGTCACTCTGATATGGGTAGTTCTACTTCAAAATCCTTGAGAATGGCTCAAACTGCTTTGACTTATTGTGCCACAACCTCCTATTCAACGAAATCTTGAATGACTGTGTCATTGACAGGTCTCTCCAGGCGTTGTTCAACTGCAGTGACAACCGGCTCAAGTTCTACTCCTCAGCCTTCAACCTTTGTGAACAATTGGTAAGCCTTATCTTGTACAGGTTAGAGCCTCTGAGTTACTTCCATAACTCTACTCTGGATAGTGTGGATCTGCTGTTGAGTAGTGAGTTGCTCTTGGGAGCGCTTCATTCTTTCCACAATTGACAGCGGCTTCAACTGCACTTGTATCATTTCGGCTTGATACTTTGCCTCTTGGAGCTGCGACTCCAGTGCCTTCAGGTCTGGATTCTCAGTGAGTTGCTCATAGGTCTGGGCACTATGATCAGTAAGTTTTTTACATTCCATAGCAAGGGATTTTATTCTCTCAACTGTGCTTTGAGTAGTTTCTTCTCTTTGATCCCTTACATCCCGTGGAGTCTCAGGCACTATGCAGAGCTCTAATTCTGCTATACGTTGTTGTAGTTGTTGGATAGCTTCTACGAGCTTCTCTACTTTCTACATGACTTGATCTTCTACCTTTATTTATACAACTGTCATAGAGTGAAATGCTCTGCTGACCGCTTCTTTCACTTTGAGTTGCTCCACGAGCAACTATTCTTTTCCTTGCTGTATCTATGTTTTTTCTTCATCGAATTTTGCTTAGAGAGCAACATTTTCTAGTTCTGTAGCTCGGTGCTGCTCTACAAGTACTCCTTTCACTTTCTTCAAGGCTTGGTGGCTTGTTCTGTTTCTTCTTGTGCTCGTTGAAGGAAAGCTTTGACTATATCAGATAGTCGGTGGAGTTGAGCTAGCTCATCTCCCAACTCTATTTCTCTCGATGGCAGGGTGTTGGCCCTTGGTTATGGAAACAAGCGAAGATCAAGGAAAAAGAAGGAAAATGAAAACTTCGCAGAAGACACGGTGATTGTTACTAGGTCGAAGTGAGATAAAGAGTAGAAAAGATGGAGCAAATCAAGCCATTGGATGAGGATATTGGGGATGACGGATAAGAAAGGAAGAAGGATTGTGGACAACTCAGCAAGTGGAAAAATCCATTGTTAGATGATTTGGAGCACCGCATGAGAAGGAAGGAAAGACAGGTTGGCAAAGCCCTGAAAATATGGGTCAAGTTGACCTAGGGTTTTAGACACATAGGGTTTTGGTATCTAGGGTTTTGGACACCTAGGTTTCGGCCTGAGGATGTCAGTGAGCTATTGTAATGTATAAATAAAGGTCATGAGGACCTAGTTTGGGTTTGTACAATATTGTTGGGTATAGTTGTATTGATGTTAAGAGTGATTATTGTTGTGTGAGAGAGAAGTGCTAAGTGTGAGATCCTTCTGGTATTGTAAGATCTTCAGCTGGGTGTGAGGATCGACCTTGCAGCTGGGTGCACAGGGAGGGGAGAGAGAGAGAGAGGAGAAGAAAGAGTATCTGCTAGCTAAGAGCGCATACAAGAACTATATGCTTCATCCTAATATATTATAAAGCACTGTTCTGTGGACATAGCCCTAGAGAGAGGGTGAACCACGTATATTTTGTGTTGTGTGTGATTGGTATTCTATCTCTGTCATTTATATACTGTGATTGCACTACTTCATTAGATCTGATAAGTAGATGTGCTGAATAGATCTAAGATGATAAATGATATATGAACGTTGTGTTGTCCTTGTGTTAGATCAACTTGATATTCCCTTTGGTTGTAGACATCTCTGTCCTACAACCCCCTCATAACTGCTTCAGGTGAGACTGCATATGCTTCACAGGTGTTGCCGAAAGGGCCAGTAGTTAGGGCTTGTTGGTGTGCTCTTGGACATGAACCCTGGGTCTGCCCTTGTGCCAACAAATGGTTCCGTTGTCAGGAGAAGAATCTTCTTGAGGGAATGTCAAGGTGGTTTCCATCGAAGACAGAGATTCAAAAGTGGATAAAGGATCAAGAAAAGGACTTCGATGAAGCCCAGAAGAAGAACCCTAATATGAGTTCAGAGGATTGGTTGGAGAGACATATTTTTACTGATATACATGAGATATTCTTTGGAGGAATCCATCAGGAGCTGTATGAGTGGCTAGCTAGATTAGGAGATACCCAGTTTGAGATATGATCTAGACCTCCTGTAGTGTGGACATCAGAGTTGATCAAGAAGGTCAAGAGAGTTGATAACACTGTATCACGAGAAATAGATCACTGGTTTGACAACACCATTGGAGGGTACATCACAGAGTTTGTTGTTGACAGAGTAGAGTCATACAACCAAGTTGAGAGATATTTCTTTAAGGGACGCAGAGGAAAATTTTTACAATTCCTGAAGTTGAGACTCAAGATGTTATTGCATGAGAAGAACATCTTGAAGATACAGTAGATTGGCCGGATCTAGAAAGGCTAATGTTCAAGAATTCGGACAACAACAACAACACAAAAGCTGGACATACGCACAATGGGAGAGTGTTCAGAGAAGTTCACCTTGCGAACCTATTCAAGAAGAACTATGGGGACAAAGGTTTCTATAGTGAAGAAGAGGCAGATCTGACAAACGAGGAGAATTCACAACCTGCTAGGACAGAGGAAGGGAAAGATAAAGAGCTTCGCTAAGAAGAACCTGAGATTTTAGAGACTGCGCAAACCATTGAAGTAAGTACTATTTTCCCTCTTGTTGATTCAACAACACTAAGCAACCGAAATAGTCAGAGTCACCAGAGTCCTCAGAGTAATATTACTAGTAGTTCGACACATACTCAGTCAGGGACCTTAGGAAGATCTATGGCAGATGATATGAGACTCCCTATATTTAGGGGAGATGGATATGAAGATCCTGATCAGCACTGGTTCCTATGTGAAGCTATATGGAATATTAAAAATGTCACTAACGAAGCTGTCAAAAAAACCCATTTTAGTACCACTTTAAGGGATCAGGTACTAAGCTGGTACATGAATCTTGTTCAAGGACTTGAACAGGCTAAGACACTGAATCAGATTAAGAATGCGCTGATTGTGGAGTTCAAGAAACCCAAGTCTGATTCACAATGTATTACAGAGATGAAAGAGATCAAGTAGAAGGTGGTCGAACCTGTTTGGGAATTCGATTAGAGATTCAAAACCTTAACATGCCGATTGACTTTTCAGATCCTAGATGAACATAACAAAGAATGGTTCATTGCTTCCCTCTTACCACACATTAGAGTTCCTCTAATGCAATAGAAGATTGCTTCACAGTCTAAGGTGCTGGAGATTTCCATGAAGTTAGAATGATCCCCTATGGGAGAATCCAGTTCAGGTATGAGTAAGATCTTGAGTCATCTAACTAGTTTGTCTCTGTAGGTCGAAGACATGAAGAAAGACAAGGGAAAAGATGAAAGAGAAGACATATGGTGTGTTAGATGAATATCAGAAGGCCATGACAAGGAACACTATCCCCTATTCAATGAATACTTGGCTTCTGAATCTCCGAGCTCATTGAAGCAAGTCACCTTACCTTGGTGTGAGGTATGCAGAAACAAACATCACCCTGGTGAGTGCTATTACATGAAAAAATATGTTCAGACACCAAAAACTCTGTATTGCATGTTTTGTAAGTCCATGGGACATGATGATAGGGATTGTAGGGCTTATGATCTCATGCACAAAATATCAAGAGACATATACAAAATCCAAGGCGAAGTACAACAAGAAGGAAACCCCCCGCAGTACAACTCTCCAGGGAGAGGGAACTTCAACCCTCACGGTGGATTTCGAGGAAGAGGAGGAGGAGGAGGAAGGGGTTGAGGCCAAGGATAGATAATCTATTATAACTACACACAACCAGGACACCTCGCAAGGGATTTATAGAACCCTTGTACTACTTGCAGCTACTGTAGCTCATTTGAACATGTTATAGAAGATTGTTATTTGTTTCTAGTTAAGCTTCAGGAAAGATGAGGACCTCAACAAAACTCACAAGTGAAACTGATATATGTTGAACCTCATGAAGAAGACCCTAGAGTGGCTATTATAACCAGAGGAGGCATTGTTACAGGAGAAGACAAACTGACCCAAAGGAAGATTACATAAGACTCAGGAATCAAGAAAGCTATAGAGAAGACACAAATGTTTGATGGAAAGAAAGAAAGACAAATATTTGAGATGGCAAGAAAAGAATTCAAAGGAGACCAAGGTTCCTCATTGAAGACTAGACCAGAAGTGAGAGAATATGGAATGCCTCTGGAATTTGATCAGTCTGCTTCGCCAAAAGAAGAAAAAGTGGTAAGCAAGCTCATGGAATTCCTATATACTTGTATTAAATTGATTTAGGATGAGAGCATTGTACAAGAGTTACAAAATTTAATCAGACAATATGATCTAGGAAAGATAGACCCCTTACTGAATAGGGAAGTACACCAAATCAGTAAGAAGATAAGGACAAATAAGGAATTACATTTGAATACTCAAATAGGAGAGTATGAGATAGATTATGTAGTCCTCGACTTAGGGTCGGAGGTCAATTTCATGACAAAGCAAACCTGGGCACTAATGGGAAAACCGAAGTTGATCTATTCCCCTATTAGGCTTAGGATGGCCAACCAACAAGCTGTAAGTCCATTTGGTAGATTGGAACATGTCCCTGTGGACATTGATGGAGTAAGAACATTTGCAGATTTTGAGGTAATTGAGATAGTTGACGACAACTGCCCTTACCCTATGTTGTTAGTAATTGATTCGGCCTTCAATAATTCCACTGTTGTTGATTTAAAGAAGAGACGTATGAATTTTGAAAAAGACGGCCTTAGGGTCATTTCACCCTTAGATCCAGATGAAGGTCAGCGATACACAGAGCCCATCAGAGAAGAAGACCGCACATGTGAACTGGAAAACATATACAAATTAACAGCTAGACAACAGGATTACATTAATCCCACAGTCGATGGAAACTTAAGCTAGCAAAGTGATAGCGCATGTTCATCTGACTCAGAAGAAACACTGGAGAACTGGAAGAATAAGATGTACTATGTATCTACAATAAGATGTGCTAGATTAACCAGAGAAGTTTGCTTGATCGACACAATAGTAAGTAACTTACCCACCTTTGATGGCATAAATCCTTTAGAAACCTTCTTGTCGGACTTTGAAGAGAGTGTACCAATGCAACAAAGACTGTTGGTGATGGATGAGGCCCTGAGAGCAACCCCAACAATATGGTGGGGGGCACACAAAAGTAACATTATGGATTGGATATAGTGTCGTACCTTGATGACAACACAGTTCTCAGCACAAGTGTAAGGCTACGAAGTTTGATACACAAGTCGAAACTGCCCAAAGGACCATGTGCGAAGTTGTGAGGAAGCTTGGAGAAATGTCCCTAAAGAACAATGGGTGCAAAAATTCATTAACACACTAGACACAATACCTATCAACTGGTACCTTCAAGCAGAGTTGCGCCTCATCACTACAAATTGGAAAGGTATAACTCATAATTTTGTAACTACCTTCTTATTTGAAATTCAATATCCTTTAGTAGATCAAGAAATACAGATTGTGAGACATAAAGTATTTGAGGAGGCCTCTAGCCTCCCTTTAGAGAAAGACAAGGATGAATGGACTGAGCCTCTCCAGAAACTGCAAGGCTGTTACAACATCAATGCTGATGAATACAATGATCTGAGGAAGGTGAACATTGCAGAAATAGAAGGCCAGAGAGATGTAGAAGGACCAGGAGTTCAGTTACCATTTATTGGACAACTGATAAATATTAAGAAGTTCAATATTGGAACAGAACAGACCCCGAATCTTGCTAATGTCAGAGATTATTGGGATGTTGCTACCATTGAAAAAATTACAGAGTTACTGCATGAATATAAGGACTTGTTTCCAACCAAGTTCATTGATATAAAAGGAATTAAAGGGCCTATGGGAGAGATGAGGATCCCTTTAAATCCAGATGCTAGACCAGTCAAACAAAGATTGTACAGACTAAACCCTAAATATAAGGAAAAAGTGAAGATTGAGCTCGACAGAATGATGGAAGCAGGAATCATAGAACCTGTCGAAGAGTTAGAGTGGATTAGCCCTATGGTGGTACAAGACAAGAAGATAGGAGAAATCAGGATTTGTGTAGACCTCAGGAAGTTGAATGATGCATGTTTACCTGACCCCTTCCCTACACCATTCACTGAAGAAGTGTTAGATAATGTGGGAGGCCAAGAGGTATATTCTTTTACAGATGGATTCTCGGGATACCATCAGATCTAGATTGCCAAGGAAGATTGCCATAAGACCATGTTTGCAACAGAATGGGGATCCTACCAATATACAGTGATGCCATTTGGATTAAAGAATGCCCCACCCATATTTTCCAGGGTCGTGGTCGAAGCATTCAAGGAGTTTTTGCATAAATTTCTAGAAGCATATTTTGATGATTGGACTATTTTTAGTTTATTGAAAAATCATATTGAATGTCTAAGGCTAATGTTAGATTAATGCAGGTAGTGTCAAATTTCCCTGAACCTGAAGAAATGCATTTTCATTTCATCATTTGGAGTGTTGTTAGGTCATATTGTATGTAAGCAAGGACTACTGGTAGATCCATCCAAAATTGCCATTATAGTTGATCTACCCCCTCCTACTTCAGTCAAACAGCTGCGCACTGCACTAAGAGACAAACGATACTATATGAAATTCATTAAAGGATATGCTCAAATTACAACACCCATGGAGAAGCTATTGAAAAAATATTTTCAGTTTAGTCGGACAGAAGAATGCCAACAAAGCTTCGACACATTGAAATAGAAAATGGTTACTGCACCTATTCTGGTTTTCCCAGACTAGACCAAGGAATTTCATGTGCATGTCGATGCATCTTCCATTTCTTTAGGATCTATGTTAGCACAGCCTGGAGGAGGAGATATTGACCTCCCGTTAGCCTTTGCTAGTAGGAATCTATCAACTGTTGAGATTAATTATACCACCACTGAGCGAGAAGGGTTAGCCATGGTGTACGCATTACATAAATTTCACCACTACTTGTTGGGAGGCCACTTTAAAATGTTTACTGATCACTCCACGCTGAAATACCTAGTCAATAAGATAGTTTTGGGGGGAAGGATATGCAGATGGCTTCTTCTATTTCAAGAATATGATTTTGAGATCATAGTAAAGCCAGGTCGAATGAACAAAGGTCCTGGTCACTTGTGAAGGTTGGAAAATGGTGAAGAGCCGACCAATTTGGAGGATGCACTACCGGATGCACAACTACTAGCCTTTAGAAAGATTGATGACCACTTCATAGAGATAGTTTAGTTCCTATCAACAGGAATGACACCTAGTGAGTACACAATTCCTCAGAAGAAACATCTAGTAATGCACGCTACCGACTTCTCACTTATAGCTAGACATCTATATAAGGTAGGACCTAATGAGATATTAAGAAGATGTGTTATGGAGGTAGAAAGACCACTAATCCTTGCAGAATCTCATGAAGGCATCACAGGAGGACATTACACAGGGAAAGAAACTGCATAGAAGGTTCTTAGAGCTAGCCTTTGGTGGCCTACCTTACACAGAGATGCTAAAGACTATTCCAGAGCCTGCGATGTATGCCAAAGAGTTGGGAAACCTTCCAGAAGAGATGAAATGCCACTAGCACTACAATGGACCCTACAAGCATGTGAGAAATGGTCCATTGACTTCATTGGACCTATAAACCCACCAGGAAAGCATACAGGAGCAAGGTACATAATTACAACAACAAAATACTTGACCAAATGGGCCAAAGCAAGAGCAGTTAAGGATTGTAGTGCAACTACAACTGCGTGCTTCATATTTTATAAAATTATAACCAGTTTTGGATGTCCAAAGATCCTTATGAGTGATCAAGGTACACATTTCATCAATAAGATAGTTGAAGCCCTGATTGAAGAATTCGCAGTCCACCATTAGAAGAGCACACCATACCATCCACAAAAAAATGGGATAGTAGAAGCATTCAACAAGATCTTGGAGACAATGCTCACAAAGATTTGCAGTGTGAACAGAGATGATTGGGATCTAAGAGTGCCAGCAGTATTATGGGCCTATAGAACCACTTGCAAAAATATGACAATGTAGACACCTTTTAAGTTGGTATACGGTCTTGAAGTTGTTGTTCAAATGTAATATTTGGTACCAAGCTTAAGAATTGTTTCCATTACAGATATGGATGACCCTGGCATTGTTCAAGAGAGGCTTGCACAATTGGTTGAACTAGAGGAAGATAGATTCATTGCAGGATTCCATCAACAAGTACAGAAGGAAAGAGAGAAGGCCTACCATGACAGGCACATCAAGAAAAAGGCATTTAGATAAGGTGATATAGTCCTGATATATGACAGTATGTTCATCAAACATCATTGGCTAAGGCCATATGAGATTGCTTATGTTACAGAGGGAGGAGCTTCACAGTTGAATACTTTAAAGGGAGAGTGGAAGGAAGGATTAGTGAATGGGAGATCGCTTATGTTACAGAGGGAGGAGCTGCGCAGTTGAAGAATTTAAAGAGAGAGTGGAAGGAAGGATTAGTGAATGGGATCCGGTTGAAATTGTACTATGACAACTAGCTGCCCCGCAGTTCTCAGTAAATGAAAGAAGAAAAGGGTCTAGGTACTAGGTGCAGTTGAAACTAGGTACCAGACATAGAAAAGACAGTCTGCACAAGGAGGAAAATGAGGAATAGAGAAGAAAGCAGAGGCTGCACTGCACAGTCTGAAATCAAAGTAAAACAGGAAGATGAGATCTGAAGTGCCTCGGGATGAGTCACATGTGAGTGTTGGGGGCTTGTTGGCCCTTGGTTATGGAAGTAAACAAATATCAAGGAAAAAGAATGAAAATGTGAACTTTGCAGAAGACATTGTGACTGTTACTGGGTTGAAGTGAGAAAAAGAACAGAAAAGATGGAGCGAAGCAAGCCGTTGGATGAGGAGATTGGGGATGACAGATAAGCAAGGAAGAAGGATCGTGGACAACTTAACAAGTGGAAAAATCCACCGTTATATGCTTTGGAGCACTGCGTGAGAAGGAAGGAAAGACATGATGGAGAAGCCTTGAAAATATGGGTCAAGTTGACCTAGGGTTTTGGTATCTAGGGTTTTGGACACCTAGGTTTCAGCCTAAGGATGTCGGTGAGCTATTGTAATGTATAAATAAAGGTCAAGAGGACCTAGTTTGGGTTGGTATGATATTGTTGGGTATAGTTGTATTGATGTTAAGAGTGATTATTATTGTGTGAGAGAGAAGCACTAAGTGTGAGAGCCTTCTGGTATTGTAAGATCTTCAGCTGGGTGCGAGGATCGACCCTGCAACTGGGTGCACAGGGAGGGGAGAGAGAGAGAGGAGAAGAAAGAGGATCTGCTAGCTAAGAGCACATACAAGAACTGTATGCTTCATCCTAATATATTATAAATCACAGTTCTGTGAACGTAGCCCTAGAGAGAGGGTGAACCATGTATATTTTGTGTTGTGTGTGATTGGTATTCTATCTCTATCATTTATATACTGTGATTGCACTACTTCATTAGATATGATAAGTAGATGTGCTAAATAGATCTAAGATGATAAATGATATATGAACGTTGTGTTGTCCTTGTGTTAGATCCACTTGATATTCCCTTTGGTTGTAGACTTCTTTGTCCTGCAACCCCCTCATAACTGCTTCGGGTGAGACCGCATCTGCTTCACAGGTGTTGCCAAAAGGGGCAGTAGTTAGGGATTGTTGGTGTGCTCTTGGAGATGAACCCTGGGTCTGCCCCTGTGCCAACACAGGGGCGTAGTGGATCTTGTGCAGCTTGACTGAAGAGCCTGTCGTACCCCTTGGAGTTTGAGTTCAATTATATCATACATTTCCTCCTTCTTCGCTCCTTGTTTCTCTACTATTTCCAGTGAAGCATAGTTCAGGGCTGCTATGATGAATTCAAAATCATTGGAGGTGAGGATAGTCTGCATCTTCGTCATGGTGGCTTTCGATTTCTTCTGGGAAGAAGGTTTCAAAGGGGGAAACCTTCCTCTTCTTCAAGGGGTCAACGCCATCTCTGGGTGGTGTTACTTTGTTGGGCTTCTTTTTAGCTTCTACTTCATCATCAGCCCCACGATATAGTGACACTGAAGCAGCCTTTCCTAAGGTACTGCTTAAATTTTGGACCTCCTCAGTCTTTTTGGGTGTATTATGTTCTTTATGAGTGTAATCTGGGTTGCCAAGATCATATATCTCTACAGGGTTGGTAGGGATAAGGAGGTCAATAGACCATTCCTTATTGATCTCCTCAAGGTATTCTTATGTAAGTTTATAATATGACTGGAGCTACTCTTTATGTTCATCTTCTCACGCTGTAATGTAGATGAAGTCTTGATCTACGCTGAACTTCATCAGGGGTTAGAACCTTTGTAAGGTGTTCGGATTCATGCGAGGCTCGACTTCGATGGCATGCTTTAGCTGGAGGTAGTATGTATGAAACACAACATTCGACTGTCGTTGTTTGTTCATATCATTTGAATACCACAGGGTAGCGAACTTTGTGACAAGCAGTTCAAACGAATTGATGTCTAGGAAGGTCGCTCCTTCTGGAATCTCCCAAGAAACAAATGCAATGAGGACCAGGAGCTAGCTGAAATGGAATTCATAACCCTGATCCTATGCTTGTCAGCAATCTAGTTCCAACTGGTTAACTAGGTACTTCGCATAGTTCATCTATAGGCCTTCTGTGCAGTTTCCTACGAGGTCAATGACAAAGCCAGTGACCTACATAGGTCAGTTATTCCTTAATAAATTTCTAGGTATCAGCTAACATGCTAGGCGCACTGTGCCACTTTGGATGGAAGCTACCTTGTATCCTCTTGTTCCCTTCTCAACATCGCCATATGTATCCTTGATCTTCTATGCGAGTGCATGATCTGCGACTTTTCCTAGATAAAAGTCTTGCAGGTCGGGTCCTTCCATACTCAGTCCTGTGATCTTGTGGATCAGCATTGGGTCAACTGTAATGTGGCGGTCTAGACATAAGTAGCTGCCATGGTAACACGACAGTAACAAATTGACACATGTGTTGACTTCCTAGTGTCTTTCGAAGTGTGGGATCTTCATGACATTCAGCAGGGTGGACTATGTGAGGTTCATCGTGCACGACTGAGGGATGATCTTTGAGTTCTTCTCTTTTTTTCTAGTTAGGTACTTGTATGGGGTGATCATACCATAGATCTTGCGATCTCTGAGGTTGAAGTCACTGAACTTCAACGTTGCGATCTTATCCTGCTCTGTGCGAACTGTGTGTATCCACTTCGGGAGGTACATAGTAACTATGGTGTACTCGAAATATCTTGGTACACTATCATGATTCACCATTCCAGCTAGAGGTGGGATGTAATCAGGAAATATGGTTGGAATTAGTTTTTAATTTGCGAGGTTGTCTTTATGCTTGGTTCTCTTTTCTGCTGATGGCTGGGATGGTCTGGCTCTGCGAGCAGTGGACAGAGAGGCTTGCACCATTCTCATCGATGAAGCTTGTATAACTACAGACATCGACATGACTCTTTCAGTCATGATTTCGATCAGAACTTCTTTGAAAACTTTCTCTACAACGTTGAACTCGTCTGACGTACATGCTTGGGGTCGGAAATCTATGGGTTCAAGGAGTAGCTTAGACACTACAATAGGATAGAGGGAAATAACACATTGATCACTATGTAAAATCAACGAGTATGCGGGCTCAGATTCACAGTTAGAAAAAGTGTTCTTGGTGCATGGCACAACGAGATAAATAGATAACTTGGCAACAATTTCTTGAAATGGTTGATAAGCCTTCATTAACTCTGTTTTGTCCATTATGGTGCGGTCCAATGGTCTTATGGAGAACAATAAATGACTTTCTACCCGTTTGGGTGGTCGGTCGAATGGTTATATTGGTCCCAATGACTATATTTCTTTGCCCTGGCAAAGTGCCATGTGACGTTGTTCCGTTATCCTGGTGAAGTCCAAATTTTGCAAATTTTTCGTCTACCAAGTTCCCTCTGGAACCTTCTGTAACTTGTCGATCTTAGCTCTCTACTTACTTAGCTTTCTATATTTCTTTCCATTGAGCTTCGTCTTGGTATTCATTTTTCCATTCTGATTCTTATCTTCTTTTGGCATAGTTAGTTCGCATTGTTGAGATTCTTTCCTAAGATTCGAGGGTGATACTTCTTATTTATCTGGAGCAGGTACTTCAATATTCTATGGGTCATCTGGTGTTCTTGCAACTTCAACATCCAACTCTCTGGTGTTAAATAGCTTTGATCTGTTCTTTTGTTCTTCAATTGAGTGTGAGATCCTTCCAGTCATGAAATATTTTAACTCTTGCTTCTTTTGCTCTAAAACTTCTTCTTCTGCTTGCCTTTTGGCCTGATTTCTTTCAATCAAAGGTTTTCCTAGTAACATGGTAAATGGGGCATAGTTCTCAATAAATTTAATAATCTCAAAATATTCCTCTGTCGAAGTTCCATTGGCATTCATAGATATCTGGGTGTTGTGGGGTATTCTACCCTACGGACTAACAAGCTAGGGATTTACACTTGTACGCAGA
>ML786666.1:23102-37170 GCA_009831015.1 Picea engelmannii
TGTACATATTTGATATGTAAGGTTGGCACATGGTATGGTATAGGTGTTGATGTACATGGTTGATTTCCATGGTTGGAACATGGTATGGTACATGTGTTGATGGTATAGGTTTGATGAATTGTTTATGTACTTGTTATGGTACAGGTTGATGTATGGTATGGTACATGGTTGATGCATGGTATAGGTTTGGTACATGGTTGAAACACATATCTTGTGATGGTATGTTGGTGATATTGGTACATGCTTGGTAGAGGCATGTGTTGTTGATGGTGGACATATTTTTGAGAGTTGTTCTTGGTATATGATCCATGTGAGAGGATTTGGTTGAGTATCGGTGACAGTGACAGGTTGGATAGGTTGATCAGTGACAGGTTGGACAGGTTGATTAGTGATAGGTTGACAGTGATAGGTTGACGTGATAGGTTGGATATAGTGACAAGTTGACAGTGATAGGTTGATAGTGAAAATGATTATGGTAGCGATGTTTTAGTCTACACTTATATTTCAGGGTGGTAGGAAGGGGAAATGAAAGGGGGTTGTAGCCTCCTTCCAGTTGGTGCTAGAGAATCAGGGATTTGGAGCTTCATTTAGGTTGGAGCCTGAGAATCAGGGGTTTGTAGCCTCATTCTGGTTAGATCCAAAGAATTCAGGGAGTTGTAGCTTCCTTCATGTTGGAGCTTGTAAATAGGGGGGTGCAACCTCCTTCCAGTTGGATCTAGAGAATTTGGAAGTTGTTTCTTCGTATGAATGAATTCTTGATATACATAAGAAAGAATTATGTGGTTTTCTCCCATTTTGGTTTCCATGTAAATACTGGTGTACTGTGAATTTTATGTGATGTTGCTTATGATTATATGCTCATGATATATTGAATGCAATCATAGATGATACATTGATGAAAAAATCTTGAATATTGTTGATAAAGTTAAATAATATATATTGTGGTTAAAAGTGGTATAAAGTGCTCATACTGATTCACCTCCCCCCCCCTCTCAGTATTCTAACAATTGGTATCAGAGAAGGTTCCTTCAGGAAATAGTTTAACCACTAGAAGGTAGATCATGGAGAGAAAAAATACGTATAGAAATGGAATACCACAGTTTGATGGTGAGAATGGTAAAAAATATGAAATGTGGAATATCAAAATGAAAACATTTTTACAGTAACATGGCTATGATGTTTTACACTCAGTTGAGACAAGGTACACTACTACAAATAAACCTCCAAAGACTGCAGCCAAGAAGGAATTGAAAAGGAAAAACAAAATAGTTATGGATTTTATCTTGGAAGGACTATGTGATTCAACAAAAGACAAAGTGGGAAAATGTTCATCAACCAAAGAAATTTGGGATAAGCTATATGATATCTACTCTAAGGGATCTCATCTTATCATAGATCCATAGCATACACATTAGAACAAAGAATATGATAAATACGAACAAGAAGAAATATACTCATCATGTCAGATAGATTCAAAAGAAGAAGATTGTGAAGAAGGTGTAGTGGATCTTGAAGAAGAAATGATCAGTGCTTTAGATTAACCGAAGAAAGAAAGAGAAGAAAACAAGTCCCTCAAGTAAGAATCGATCAAGTTAAAGGAAAGTTTTCAAATCCCTGAAGAAGTCCAACAGGTGATTACAAGCCTAAAAGTTCAAGTAGAAGAAGCCAGAAGGATTGAAGAAATATACAAAAGTTAGATGGAAGAGAAGCAGTGTTTGGAAGCCAAAATAGTGTCACAAAAGGAGGAATTAGAGAAGAGAGAGAATTTTTTTGATAAATCATCTCAAGGAAAGAATTGAGGACTCAAATCAGCTTGAAGAAAAATTTGGTCAATAAGAGAGAAGACTTGAAAATGAAATCATCTCCTTGAAGATCCAACTTGAAGAAGCAAAGAGAATGGAAGAAATTGTGAAGATTCAGATGATGAAGAAAGAAAAAGAGGTTGAGAACATTCAAGAAGAAGTTGTCACATTGAGAGTTAAAATATTCAATCTCAACAAGAACATTGAAGAGAGAGAAGCATCCACATCATCAATAAAGAATGTTGAAGAGAAGCACTCCAGGTTGCCAGAAAAGAAGAATGAAGAAAAGGGTAGGAGTTATGCATAAGTACTCAAAGGAAGGAATCATGGTCAACAATAATCAAAGAAGAATGAGTATGGCATAGATACATCTTCAAGAAGACCGTCCAAATTCAAGCAACAAAGAAGCTTCAATCATGATGAAGGAATAAACAAAAGAGAAGATCATGATGAATCGATGCATGAATTCTGAAGGAATACACCGCAAAGAAGATCATTCACTCCTAGGTATGAAAGTTTCTTTTATGTTCATTGTTTTATTTGTACTAACTTTTGAAATAAGGTTGTAGATTGCATAACCTATCGAAGAAATGTTTAGACAAGAAATACCTATGTGGCTCCCCACAACATTTAATGTTACAAATGCCACAACTATGGACACATAGCCTGTGATTGTAGAAGTGTGATAAATTCCTCCATGAAGAAAAACATTGATATTAGATAAAAGAAGGCTTGGATAATAAAAGAAATGAAAGAAGAACAGATGAATGAAGAACAAGTTCCAGAAATCACATGATATACAGTAGTGCAAGAAAGAAGAGAAGAGCATGTGAATAAAGAACATGTACTATAGATCGTGGGATTTGCAGTAGTGTGGGAAAGAAAAGAAGAGAAAGTGAATAAAGAACATTCACAAGAGATTGTACTCTAAGGAATTGTAGTACATGATCATAATTAATCCATAGGAAAAAGGAAAAAATCAGGGTTCAAAGAGATGATGAGTCTACAGATGAAGATGAAGATTACTCTGCATTAGGGAAGATTCCTCCATTGTTCTAAGCCATCTGGATTGGAGACTCCTAGTAAATATGAATATTGAACAAGGGGAGTCAATGCAGTAACTACTATAGACCAGAGAACCATCCTTTGAGAATTTTGAAGTGTTTGCAGAGATAGATTCAGAGTAGTCAGATAACAAAAGTACATAGTCAAAGATTGATCGATTGAAAATTAGTGTTCCCACGCAGGTATCAATTGGTAGTTACACAGGAAAAAGTTTATGATTGTATTCCACATTTATATTCAGGTAGGGATATATTTAGTTAGGTTTTTCCGAACATGCAAGTTTTGATTTGCATATAGAGAATACCATTTGACACATTTGATTTAGTTTGAAGAAACATGAATATGTGATGATCAGATGCAACAGAGAAGCCTTCATAATAGTAGAATGATACATGGGTCAACATTGTGGGCAATTGAGTAGCATAGTTATGGACAGTTTGTGACATATGGACTAAGATGGATTTATGATATTCTTAGCAGGTACATAAAACATAGGTTAGAGAAGATGCATAGCAGTGTATTTACAATTTGAATTAGTTGGAATTAGTTGGTGACAGAAGGGAAAGAAGTGAAAGGAACAACAAAATAGGGAAAGATAAACTGCCAAGATAATCTATAACGTCAGAAGGAAATCATTGAACGGTTTGGTCAAGTGAACATGACAAGTGAATGAAGAAATCAAGTAATGATTTTCTTTTTATAAATGTCAGTGAATTTAAAGAGGAAGAACCAATAGAAAATAAGCAAGTAGTGAAAGAGAGGAAAGAAAACATTTACAAGTAGCCCTACATTGATCTACATGACATATTGCAGAGAAATAAAGGGAAGACAAATCATCAGAGAAAGAGATAGAATAAGGAAGATCAGTAGAATACAAGACAGGGGGAGACATACCGACAGGGGAAGTTATCATTTTTCCCATGAAGAGGAAATTGGAAAGAAACATGTGAACATAAAGAACGAAGGCATGGAAACAAAGAGAAAGAACAATGCATGAAGATAGGAGGAGCAACCCCAAGGATATACACCCTTTTCCATTGATGTCAAAAGGATGTTGATAAGAGAAATCACATGGATACATGGGGAGCGATGGTCACAAGGGGAGCCTGAGCATGAGTATGCATATGAGCATGAGTTTTTCCATCAATGCATACCATTATATTTTCCATCAATTCCAAAGGGGGATATTGTTGGACAATTGGTTTTTCAATATTTCAGTTATTTCTTAAATTCAATCCATAAGCTAGAGATAATAAATATGGGATCTAAGGAAATAAACTACATAACTATAAGATTTCAAAATATTATAAGATCTATTGTGACGAACTATTCCAGTGGAATAACCACAGTAGTTTACAGATCATATTGGTATTAGATCCAATTTATTTGGGGTATTGGTGGGAAGTTGCAGGGATCCAGGAATTAGTTTAAGAAGAAATTTGCAGAACCCTAGTCATGGTTGACAAGTCTATTCATAACAACCCTCAAGATCTAATAGAGGAGAAATTTGTGAGGTTGGAAGAGAAAGTCACTAATATATCTCACAATATTCCCCTCCTTGTGGCCGCTCTAGCAAGCAAGATTGAACTGTATGGAGAGGTTGGAGGCTCTAACTCTGAGATTGGGTCAGAAGGGAAATTAGGAGATAATGATGACCTAGAAAAGGAGTTTAGGAACGAGAATGAGAAAGATTATCCCAGTTTGAGTTCCATTAAACCTTCAGAGTCCCTATATAAGATGGAAGTGAAAGTGTACATGAAGCCATACCAAGGTGAGAACGATGCATTAAAATTGAATCAATGGTTGGAAAAATTAGAAAGTGTTCACCATATAGATGAGGAGAAAACGATATCATTTGTGAGGCTGAAGTTAGAGGGCCATGCTTTAACCTAGTGGGAAAGTCACTTGAAGAAACTTAGGCTCAAGGGTGATCCACCAGTAACTAAGTGGGAGGACTTGAAAACCCTCATTAAGTTATAGTTATATCCTATTGGGTATCTAGAGGACCAATGGATCCATCGAAATTACTTTAGGAAAAGGAAGGGGGTAATTCTATAGGAGTACACCAACGAGTTTATAAATATGGCTATCATACTAGGTATCTCTCCCAAGAACCTAGATGTACTCAAGTATATGGGGGGTCTACATAGTCATCTATGAAAGACAGTGATTCATTTCGATCCAAGGACAGTGGGTGAGGCATGTGTACAAAAACAGTATTTGGAAAACATAGGCCACAAGAAAGGGAATCCAATTGGTTATAAGTAGAAAGAGCACCAGGAAGCTTCTAAGGAGGGGAAGAAGAAGTGGAAGGGGGGGAAGATAAGAAGATGAAATAAATTTCACATCAATTCAAGGATCCCATCAACCATTGTAATCATTACAATATCGATTGTCACACTAAGGAAAAGTTATGAAACTACATATAGATCTAAACCATAAGAACCACAAGAAGGATGCAAAGAAAAAGAATCTTATAGCCATAGATTCAGGAAATCAGGTCAAAAGAAACTCCAATGTGGATGAGAATATTGCTTGCACATTAGTGAAGAAGGAGGTGAATCTAAGTATCCTTCATCACCAGGAAGAGAAGGACATGACCAAACTCTTCCACATCAATATCCAGGTGAAGAATACCAATATAGATGCCATGTTCAACTCTGGTTCATAGACTAATCTCATAGAAGTGGATCTAGTCAACAAGTTTGTATTGGAGGTTCATGATCATCCTATCCCCTATCCATTAGGTTTGGTAAAAAAGGATGCAAAGATCAAGGTAATGAAACAATGTAAGATTAAATTTCTTGTAAGTGCAAACTTTATTGATTAAGTGGTGTTTGATGTAGTACCCCTGGATGTTTCTAGTGTAGTGTTTGGGAGCCTCTGCATGTATATGAGGGATGAAATATTCATGTAGAGATCCATCCAATATCACTTGATCAAGGATTGGAATTCATACATAATCGATGCACACACAAGTGAATCAAATATCTTACTGGTAAGTACCAACCAAGCCAAGAAGTTGATTAGTTCCAGTAATAAATATGTTTCTCTTTTCGTAAGAGAAAAATCATTCTGATGATGAATCAATAAGAGTAAAGTAATACCTAGAGGGTGTACTAAAGAGAATAAAAATCAATTGGAGGAGTTTCTACAAGAATACAAAGGAGTGTTCTAAGAGACTAAAGGGATACCACCTAAGAGGGAAGTGGAGCACGAAATACAATTATTTCTAGACTCCCCATTACCAAACATTGGGTTGTATAAACAATCCATTCTGGAAGAAAATGAAGTGAAGAAGCAATTGCAAAAATTGTTGGAGCAGGGAGTAATTCGACCAAGCACCTGACCTTTTGGATCACCTATCATTATATTACCGATGTGGAATTGGTGGATGTGTATCAATTATAGAGCTTTAAACAATATTACACTTAAGAATCAATACCCTCTACTTAGGATCAATGATTTTTTAGACCAGTTGCAACATGCCAAGTACTTCACCAAGTTGGATATGAAATCATGATACCAGGTACAAGTCAAATAAAAAGACACCTCGAAGATTGCCTTCAAGACAAGTAAAGGTCTATATGAATGGTTGGTCATGCCATTTGGCTTATGTAATGCACCAACTACATTTATGAGACCGATGAATGATGTATTATGCCCATATTATTTAGATTATTTTGTTATAGTATATTTGGATGATATATTGGTTTGCATCTCTACCTAGGAAGAGCATATATCACATCTTGTGTAGGTGTTAGAGACCCTGAAAAAGCACCAGTTATTGGCTAACCTCAAGAAATCTAAGTTTTCTCAGTAGTGATTTGTGTATTTGGGGTATGTGATCGATGGAAGGGAACTCAAGATGGATCCTACAAAGATGGAGGCCATCATGAAATGGCCAATGCCTACAATTGTCGTTGAAGTTAGGAGATTTTTTGGGGGAAGCACAGTACTTGTGGAAGTTAATAGCTTAATTTTTAGCAGTAGTTGCACCACTCTAGGCCATAACAGTGAGTGGTAAGAGTTTCTAGTGGGGGGAGAATAAACAAAAGAATTTCAACGAGCTAAAAAGAAAGATCAGTAAAGCACCATTTCTCACATTACCAAATTTGAAAAATCCTTTCAAAGTGGAGACAAATGCAAGTGGGTATGTCATTGGAGTAGTTTTAATGCGAGGAGGAAGACATGTATGCTATCATTCTGAAATTATTCATAGGGAAGTTCTCAACTACCCTACTTATGACAAGGAACTCTATGCCCTGGTTCAAGTTGTCAAGAAGTGAAAGCATTATCTAATGGTAAAGGATACCATCATCCACATAGATCGCCAACCACTAAACTATTTTCAAGCCCACAGTAAGCTACAACAAACTAGATGTTACAAGTGGATGAGGATTCTACAATAGTTTCATCTAGTCATTAAGTGTAAAAAGGACGACATGAATAAGTTGGAAGACATGCTTTCAAGGACACCCACATCCAATATTACATCTTTGGGAACTTTGATGCATATGGATCCTTTTACCCATGATGCATACACAAAATATGAGGACTTCAAGGAGGTGTTTCAGTAGCTATAGGACAACTTCATACATAAAATGGTGATGATAAGGATGACTATTATCTCTAGAATGGGTTACTCTATAAGCTAGACAAGATATGTGTTCCTAAAGGTGAAATGTTGCAGTTAATAAGAGAGTGTCACACCTCTAAGGTTGTAGGACATTTTGGTGTTGGGAAGATGGTTGCTAACTTACAAAGGTATGTGTAATTTCCTAGAATGTAAGAAGATGTAGCATGGTATATTAGAGGATGTATATTTTGTTGTACCAACAAGCCTAGTAACATGAAGCAAGGTCTACACCATCCCTTACCTGTACCCACATGACCTTGGGAAAGAATTTCCAGGGATTTTGTGGGAGGTTTACCAACAACCAAGAAGGGACATGACTATGTATTTGTGGTAGTTGAAAAGTTTGGTAAGATGTGTGTTCTCATGCCTCATAGAAATACCATCAATGCACAAGAAGCATCAACCAAGTTCTTTGAATGGGTCTAGGTGCACTTTTGGATACCAATGAGCATCATCTCAGAAAGGGATACCAAATTTCTCAATGCATTTTGGACTACATTGTGGGAGAATATGGACACTAAGTTGAAGAGATCTACAACATTTCATCTACAAATAGATGTGTAAACAGAAGTACTCAACAAGACTTTGGTGCATCTTTTGAGGGGTTACAATTAGAAGCATTTGAAGACTTGGGATGAAAATATGATATATATACAACACTCTCATAATAGAGAAGTCCATACTTCTACTGGTAAGTCACCTTTTGAAACTTGCTTTGGATAGTTGCCACCTTCACCCTTGGATGTTGTATATGGAAAAAAAGGAGTGAGGGAGGACCTCATAGGAGATGAATTGATAGCATAAATATTTTTTGAGAATATTAGAGAGATTTGTTTGCAAGTACGTGAGACATTGAAGTAGTCATAGGAAAAGTATAAGGCCAGACATGATCAACACAGAACCAAGAAGTCATTCAAAGTGGGAGATAGAGTTTGGACATAGTTGAATACGTTGGAAAGACTACATGGCCCCAGTAATAAGATCAAGGTTTTGCGGTATGGCCATTTTTAGGTATTGGAGAAGGTGGGGGATAGCACCTACAAACTCAATCTACCCCCATATATGCACATTTACTCAGTAGTGAATGTGGAGAATTTGAAACTCTATGAGCCTTCCACGTTGGATCAAGAGGTGGAGTAGGTCCTACCTACCATAGAGGACTTATCACTAGATGCTCATACATAGTTGGCATAAGACATATATTTGCAGAATAAGTCCAGAACTACAAGATAGGGGTAGCATGACCTTTGGTAGATTGGGTTGAAAGGACAACTTCCATGCAAAGCAAAAGGGTACCCCAAGGAGAAGGTAGAGGAAAATTTTCCTCACCTCATTTAGTAAAGTTTTTGGGAACCAAAAGCCTCCATAAATGGGGAGGTACAATCTAGATTGGATCATTATATAATTTGTCATCTATCTCGACACTTTTTGGGGAAAATTAGAGGAAACAACTTGTAGAGCCATTTTAGTAGTAGGTCCCAATTTGGAAAATTGGGTCCAATAAATTGTCTAAAATATTCTGAATCCATTTTGAGGCATCAAACAACCCTTTTTTGGGTCTAAACCCTACTTTGGAGCAAGATTCCATGTTTTATGCATCGATACCTTCCCAATGGGCCAAGCATTTCCTAAATTGGAGCTCGTATGCAAAAGTTATGCCTCCCACAAGTTGACCTACCATGTTGACCACCATGGTATGAGAGGATGCCATGTCATCCCCCATTACTCACACATATGGGGCTAGCCACGTGTGGAATTTCAAGAAGATTCTAGAAGGTACAAAACTTTATCATAGTTGAGGGTTGAGGAATTCAAAACCCTACCCCTAGATGTCCATTGAAGAATGTTAAATACCGAGCTACTAGGAGGAGAAGGGGTTTTATTATTTTGTGTTGTATCTCATTCCATAATTGAGAAAAAAAATTGAGAGTGTTATTTTGTAAGCATAACAGAGGAGGAGGAGGATTTTGTAGAAACCGTTCAAGCCACAACGTCAAAAGGTAACTTCATAGTGAGTTTCCATTCCTTTGTATGTGCATTTAATAACTGAAGTAAAGAGAGTGGAGCATAGGCCTCACCTTCTAGCTAAGTTTTCTACCATGTTGGGTTTACTAGGTCAAATATTGTGTTCATTTGTGTGGATGGTGTGTATTTTGTGCATGTTCTTTTTTTATAGATATTTTAGTTATTTCTTAAATTCAAGCCATAAGCTAGAGATAATAAATCTGGTATCTAAGGAAATAAACTACATAAATCTAAGATTTTAGAATATTATAAGATATGTTGTGATGAGTTGTTCCAGTGGAATATCCACGACAGATTACAAATCAACTTGTGATAAAATAGGCTTTGAATTTACTTATGTATCATGGGAATTTTTCCATTCATTATACATATAAATTTGGGGGTATTTTAAAATATTTAGTGAACATATAAGGTTGGAGAAAGAAACTATCAATATCAGAAAGCAAGAAAGGTGAGGTATGACCTTCACTACAATATCTCAAGTTAAAGGTTTGAATTATCTTTGAAATCAACTTCCTTTCTCATATGATCTATATAAATGATGGGAAATCTAGTAGGCGTAGGGAAAGAAAAGATGAAAAAGATAGATTGAGATTGGTCAATACTTAATCTATGTGTATGTTATTTATTATATGCAAGGCTATTACTCTCTTACTATTCACCTTCTTCATCATTGAACACCATTACTTTACTACTATTCACCTTAATCCTCATGTGACTTTGGAAGTGGCCTTCCTTGATCGTACTCTCTAGATAATGATACTTAGTAAAATTTCAAATGATTAAATTCACCTAAATTATATACATATAAATAATGGTGATCTTCTAAACTTTCAACAAGGATGCTTTCTAATGAAATAGATCCATATTCTTTCCAGACCTATCAAGTGTTGAGAGGGATCTAATCCCTCAAGGAGCAAACATTTCCTTAAGTCACTCTAAAAAATGTTTTCACTTGAAGGAATTTGATCCCTCTCAACACTTGATAAATCCAGAGTTAAGATGAATCTAAGAGGATGATACATTCAATAATCAATGTCAATTGACTTAAATTATATAAAACATGAAATTTTAAGCACTGGCATCCTCAAGATAACATTGTAGACTTTCAAATCCCATCAATTTACAACAACATCAATCATATCCATGTTTATTTAATACATACAATGAGAATTTGAAGAGTTGGAATGCATACTAATAATAGTGTCAGCACTAAAATTCATGTTGGTTGTGTGAATCACTATCAAGCACTACTTTACACTTTTTTCTTTTGAATTGTCTTGATTTGGTCTATTGGTATTAAAAATTTTCATGTAACATACACTATGTTGCTTCACTTTCAAAAGCTCTAAAGAGAAAATAATAGGTGGGGAGATGGATGAATTGATAAAGGTGTGCATCAAGGACTGTATTGAACATCATAGGGAATGTAAATTCCAATAAATAGTGAAAAAATCATCACACATGCCACCTAAAGTCTTCACAATTCGATGGACAATGGATTTGATCCAACATCTTCTAGAGTCATAGATTCTTGGAAAGTTATCTAAGCAACGAACCAAATTCAATCAAGGATATTTTGTCATGGATCAATTCCAAAATCTAATCCTTTTCAATGATATTGTTGTCCAAACTAATTGCAATGACCTCCACTTCAACATAAAAATAAAAATAAAAATAAAATGGAACTAGTGAACTCATTTTTTCTAACATACAACTACTCTATTTTTATCTTTAAACTTATTTGCCAATATTTTTTTAGAAGGTGGTAAAACCTATCATAACTTAGTTTTCAATTGGTAGTGAGGACAATCATTACTATCTGCTATCTACAAATACAAGCAGACTCATCATCGTTATTCAAGGAAAACCACTCTAGTTGAAATGCCTTGTTGGTGGTCCATAAAGGGGAAAACTTTTTATCTTGCCTAATACCTTTGGGTTTTGGGCCATTAACATATTTCCTTACATCAAAGGAAAAATATATTTAAATCAACCTTTAAAAAAATTAAATAATTTAAATAATATCTTCATAATTTATTTATTTATTTTTATTTTTTATTTTTTATGTAAACTAGATGGGTCTTTAGTATTAATATCGTACAATAAAGTGTACAATCAACAATATATGTGACCTTCCATTAGGGAAACTAGGACTACATGCATGGTATAAAATATAGTCATAAGTTCTATCAGTCATGGTGCCAAGTTCTACTAATGAAACTAAAAAGGGCTGAAATAATTGTATAATAGGCCTATCACAAGCTAACAGTAAATAGAAGAAAATCAGAGGATGAGAGAGGGTTGTCTACCCTTTGTCAGCAAAGAAAGCAACCTGAAAAATGAGTCTTTGCATGAAGCTCATAACAAGGTTGAGGACCTACTTGCTTTGAATTTGGTTGGCCATGATCTTCATCGATCATAATAGGATTGGAATTAGAGGCTCCATGAAGATGACCAGGATCAATGTGTTGCATCATAGTCTTTGAATGGTGCCCAGAGATATCTTCAACAAATTCCATTTTGTAAACCTTTCTATAAAGAAAGTCGATTTTATTCTCCAGTTGTTCAAGCTTGTGCTAGAGAGTTGAGCAGTAGCCAGCTTGTTCCTCTACAAAGTAGGCATTGAAAGATTTGTTAATCTAGTAGAATTTTGTGGGCTTGACAATCATGGTATCTCTTGTGCGAGAGAACCCATGGTCTTACACCCATTCTTTGAATTCCACTGCAATATATTCCTTGGATAACTGTTAGTGTTTCTATTGGATTCTCTATTCCATGTCTTCAGTTTCTCATTTTATGTCCTCCAAGAATCGAAGACCATAGGTCGTAATCGCACATATTACATCTTTTTGAGCCTAGGTGGTGCAAGGGGGGAGATTTGCAATACGGTTGAGGCCCAAAGGGAACATTAGAGAACTTAAAGCACTTATGGGAGCTCCTACAACTATTAGAAGCACCGGGGGTAAATATAGAGGGATTCATGATAGGATATAGAGCCACATACAAGAGGGTAGAAGAGTAGGAGGGATTACAAGGGTCACTAAGGGCATAGGTGGACAAGGAACTGATAGAGAGCATGGGAAGCCCTGAGCTAGAGCAGACAAGAAGGAGAGAGAAGGTGAGATAAGTGTCTAAGTGGGGATAGGACACCACCCAAGGGACCTAGCAAGAGGGGTTGACTAGAAGGAAAGACATCCCATGAATAGTGTAATCGGAAGGAAGAAAGAAACACCGAGACATGGCAAAACATACCCCAAAGCTTGATTATGCTAAAAATTAAAAAGATTTTACCATGGCTAAAGCCAATGGAGAGAGAACTGAGATCATAAATGTAGGGATCCACGACAAAATACAGAAGCCCCCTAAATATGAAGACCCATGAAGTCATTTCATGGTTGGAAAACCTCATGATGGAGAAGAAGTATGCTTGTCCTACCCAAGAACACCAGAAAATCATGACTATAACCATCAAATTAGGAAGAGAAATCATTTGTACCCCTCGTACTTGCTGAGAAAAAGAGGTGATGGCATGAGAGATGAACGTCAAGTCTCCATCCTCTTCGTGATGGAGGCATTAAGTGCCACAATTGCCACTCGATCAATAGATTTATATATTTTTAATAATTCAAATTATATTTATTAATCTTTAAAAAAATTAAAATAATGTCTTTACATATAAATGTTTAATCATGATAAATTTATATATTTTAATAATTTAAATTACATTTTTTATAAATAAATTATTTTTAATTTAATTTCATAATTTTAAATTGCTTTAAATATATCATTACTTTACATATTCTCTCGTCCATACAAAACCGTATATTCTCTCACTATTCTCACATCTATACAAAACCATTGTACAATTAATTTCACAAACTTATTCATACACGTGAACCTCTCTCATTGTCGTGCTAACTCTTTAAGATCATAGGCCATCGATTTTGGTTTTTTCGATATGAGAGTATAATAAGCATAATTTTTTTAACAATTCATGCTAGTGTTCATGGATTTTAGATTTTGATATTCATTAGACAAATTTATTGATAGTGTGTATTTTTCTTCTTATTCATTAAATAATGATGAATAATGTGATATCCAACACATACAAAAAGAAAAAAAAAAGTATACTACCAATTATTTGATAATGTATTTTTCATCTTATAAATTAAATATTTGATTGTATGATACCCAACACACATGGAAAAAAAAATACATTACCAATAATTAATAATATACTTCATGAATAATTTTCACCACAGATTTTGTCTATACACTCATAACATGACAAGAAATCCCTTAGTATATTCGTAGAGGTTCAATAATTAATAATATACTTCATGAATAATTTTCACCACAGATTTTGTCTATACACTCATAACATGACAAGAAATCCCTTAGTATATTCGTAGAGGTTCACTAGATAGCAACATACTAATAGTATATTGTTTTTTCCACTCCCTTCAACATCCTATTTATTATTTAATATATATTTTTATCACATGTATGGTTAATAATTATTAATAATTATTAT
>ML786666.1:44729-81811 GCA_009831015.1 Picea engelmannii
TTATTTTTTGAATATTTATTTAGTTAATTTAGATTTATTTTAATTTTAAATTTATGAAATTGTTAAATATATATATTTTTTAATATAATTATTTTAATAATATAAAAAAATAAAAATAAAAAATTTTAAATGCAATAAATTTGAAATTAAAATAAATATAAATTAATTTTTTTATTAATTAAAAATTAAATTATAAATATTTTTTATTATTATTTTAATTTTTAAAAATTGCCTTAATTTGGTTTTTGAACACATCCACCTTATATTAAAGGTTTAAATCTCTCTCAGATTCAATTATTAAATATACTTCTCTACGCCAAATCATCTACCAAAATGCTTTATATATATTCCATATTAAATTGTAAAATAATTTATTGATTTATATCTATATAATACACATCCACCTTATATTAAAAGTTTAAATCTCTCTCATATTCAATTATTAAATATACTTCTCTACGCCAAATCATCTACCAAAATGCTTTATATATATTCCATATTAAATTGTAAAATAATTTATTGATTTATATCTATATAATATTAAGCTATAAAATAAATCTAATATTTATTAACTAATTTTTTTAGTAAGATTTTATAACAAGCTTTTCAAGAGCAAAAAATTAGAGCATCAACAATTTAATCTAAACTGTAAAAATTGAATTACTCTAGGTGAAACTAATTTTGATTGGAAATGTGGATTCAAAAGTTTCTATAAACAAGTTTGGAATGACAATAATATATATTAAAAATATATAAAAAAATATTTTAAATTACAATGTATCTAGATAATGATACATTTAAATCTTATTTCAATAAAATTGAATGTCAATCCACTACAACTTTTCTCCTACTACACCAACTACAATATAGAAATTACTAATTTATCTTGTGCTAATAATTATATGAATATATTTAACACAACAAACTTTTTTTTTTGAAACTAGCCTATGCTAAAAGAGAGCCCCAAAGAGCGTGTGGGCAAAGCAAGATGAAACATTACAATATAAGGAGAAAGGACATGATCATTGTGTTGATCGGCGAGGATCCTTTCTACCTTTTTTTTTTGCGAACATCAATCCAACCAGAGGAGCTGGTAGGCTCAGTAGCCTTTACCACCAAAGCCAGATGGTCTGAGGAAGTGCCATAATCTTGAGCTGTTGAATTCAGTTGTATTTCTTTGTCGCTGTCTGAGTTTCCCCCTTTTCGTGAGGTGGGTGCAAGGACTTAATTGCACGAGTTGAAATCATGGCTTCTGAATCTTCAGGATTTTGTGTCGAGGCTGAAGGCTGGTGTTTTGGGTCAACACAACAAACTTTAATATCCATAAAGATTTGATTAAAAAATGAGAAACAAAAGTTAAAATACATATAAAAAAAATTAACATCTTTTTAAAATTAAAATTTACATATATAAACTTCAAACATCTTTGTAAATTTGAAGCATTATTCTTGTTGTGATTGGTAAAAACTAAATATTATTACTCTTATAATTTGAAAATACAATAAAAGTCAATGATATCATTGGTTGATAGCAACAATAGACTGGAGCAAATGCTTGCCATGTATAGGGTATTGATTTATTAGACTTTCATGTTTAGTGAGTATTATTAAGTTTTTTTTACTTAACTAATTTATGAAATAATATTTAAATGTAGTTTAGTCTTTGTTTTATAGTGATATTTTGAATAAATATAATCAACACATTTGTAATAAATTATGTATTTGTAATAATGGAATAAAAATATTTACATTTTAATTTGATATAATTCTAATTTAAAGCTCTTTATTTATTTAGGAAACTTATTTTTAGGCTCATGTTGTTTTTGTTATTAATATTAAAGTTTCCAAAACAATTCCCAGCAAATTGAGAAAATTTAGTACCAGTTACCAACTTAATTTGGAGAGTTATTTTTGTATGAGGATCCAAGTTCGAAGAAACCTAAAATCCAACTATATTAAAAATTGGAGTGACCTGGATTGGATAATTACGCCAAAAAGCTTACACCTATTGACAATGGACACAATTAATGATCTTTTAATGAAACTTTTCCCATCCATAAACGCTCTTTGAGAAATGGCATCCATAACACAACTTTGGGTCCACAACTTTGGGTCCAGAGAAAAACTAAAGACAAATATATTCAAATCAAACCAGAAAGGGAAAGGGATTGCTAAGATTATTCAAATACAAATATATTCAAATCAAACCAGAAAGGGGAAGGGATTGCTAAGATTATTCAAATATTATTTTACTGAAAAGGAAAGGGATTGCTAAGATTATTCAAATAAAACCAGAAACAAAGTGACTACCAGGGAATTTAGACTACCATGGATTTCTGATGAAATTCAGCCTCCAAACTCAAACCTGTACATGGCATCTGGTGCCGGGTTGCGGAGGAACTTGGCCTCCGAACCCGTTATTGTTCATCCCCAAGATGGCCCAGCAATTGACATTCAAATGATAATGCCCAGATGTCCAGGTGCCCACCTTCCAGCGGATCGTTCCGTCCATTCTCAGACTCAAGCTCAGCAACCCGTTCTGCCTCTCGTAATTCAGTTGCTCACAGACGACGGCAGCCAAGGGAACGGAATTTCCGTATAAAATGGTAGGTAAGAAGTTCATACCGTTGTCGTCCTGGTAGAAAGCGGGCAACGGGCACTCATCCGTGATCTGCTGACCCAGATACGAGACGTAGGTGCTAAGGCTGTCGTACAAGACACCGATCCTGTCATTCGGGTTGTGCGACACCACGGTGAACTGCAGGTTGGAAGTGAGCAATCCGTCGCTCACATTCAGCTCTCGGACCGTAGCGTTTTGCAGGTAGAACCGTGGCTTGTGTGGATGCAGCACCAAGAAGATGACGAGGATCACGAGCAGAACGATGAAGAGGAACAGCAATAGAACCAGTAGGAATATCATGCAGGGAGACTCTTTCCACCAGGGGTCATGATTGTGGCAATGCTTGTGAGTCACACATCGCTTTGCTGACATAGCTGGATCTCTCTGCTCGGTCCCCAATACAAAATTCCGACCTCAAATCAGCCAAAATATAAGCACTGTAATGCTCAGAGCTCTATAATGAAAATAAGATTGGGTTTGAGCAAACACAGGAAGGAAAGACTCTTAAAGGACAAATGGGGCACAGCCGCACAGGGTATGAGAACCGTCCGTGCTCTTACAAAGAAGATCCGAGTCATCCGACCCAGATATACTCGAGGCGGCCAGAAACGTACATCCCTCCTACAAAGTATACATCAGAATTATTGTACTCCCTTGAATTGTGTCGTGTCAAGACTGGGTGTACAAAAGGGGAAGATGTGCAGAGAAGGTTTGGCCAACGGATGTTTGAAACTTTACTAAATAATTATTGCAGTGTAGGAAGAATACAACTTGGTGGGATCACGGTGCTTTCCATTAGGGTAACTATGGTTGTAGTGACAAAGCATTTTGCAGAAGATTATCACTGAAATTAAAAAAAAAATTCGAAGAGAAGATTATCACTGAAATTAAAAAGAATTTTTTAAGAGTAATAAAATGATTTCACTTTCCAACCTAGTTTGACAAAGTGTGGAATTCTCGAAGACTAATAAAAAAATGATTTCACTTTCCATGGTAGTAGGTATGAAGTGAAGGGTTTATATTCCTTTTTCCAAGGAAAAAGCATTTTCAATGCTATTCATTATTTAAAAGTATATTTTTTTGACATATTGAATCATGAGACATGATTGCTTTTGTTAGAAAAGGTCATTACAATTTTTTATCCATAGCTATCAATAGTATTCAAGCAAAAGCTTTGAACAGTGTCATCATATACTAAATTAAATATGTATTTTTAATAATAGACTGTCGAATAAGGTAAAAAACAAAAACTTAGAGATAAAATATCTCAATTGAAAAGGTACTCAGAAAATGTAGAAGGAACCACAATTGTTGGACTTCGTCAAAATACATCCATCCAAACTCTTTCCCTAGTGCAAGCTTTGACAGGGAATTCACTACAGAATTGCACTGTCTTTGAATATGAAAACACTGAATCCAGATGAAAGAAGCCTTGAGATCAATAATCTTTTTCATCAAATATTGTAATGTTAAAACCTTCAACCGAGATTTACCATCAAACCAATCAACAATGACTTTTGAATCTCCAAAAACCATTAAGTCCTTTATGTGTATCCTCAGAGCAAATTTCAATAACCCCCACAAACCAAGTAATTCTGCTCTAATGTTTGTACCAGGGCCAATAACTAGAAGTATTTAAAAAAAATGATCAGAGCACAGCTTAATGGCAATTCCAATGCCACAGGTCCCTCCAACAACAACTCCATTGAAAAATCCTAAAGGTCTATGCCCAAAATATATTGGGTTCATCATAAAGTTGAATTTGTCATCCTCAGCATAGCATGGTGATTCCTTAATTGCCAACACTATTCTCGAACATAGTCTATAATCATTCCTGCAAAAGTTTTCAAACAAAATCGTGTTTCTATAACACCATATGCCCCAAAAAACATAAAAATGAACCATCCTCTGCCTCGGGGAAACCAGAATCCAGGTCTTTAGTAAATCATCCAACGACATAAAATTCCAACAAAACTGAAGATTCAGCTGAGTGCATACTTCCTTCCAAATGGTCTAAGAAACATCACAGGTTACTAACAAATGTTGAGTACTCATTGCATCCTTTAAACACATAGTACAAATTGAAGGGCCAATTCCACCTCTGCGTCTATAATTTTCACATGTTAGAATGTGATAATGGAGGAATAACCATACAACGAGGATGATTTTAAGTGGAACATGTACCTTCCATAAGGATTTGTGCCACCAAAAAGGGTCCACCATTGTGTTTTTATCAACCAAAAATTCATAGGAAGATTTTAGAGTTACAACACCTGAACCTAGATTCCACGACCAAACAATTGAATCAGCCTTATAGCTAAGGGAAACCCTACTGTACCTTAGCTTCAACACATACGCATTCCATTCCATTGCCAAATCTCCAACGAGTTGAAGATTGCTCGAAGTTAACCAGTCCTAAGAACCAGAGAAATTTAACTGAGAGGAAAGACAAGCGTGTGCCAGGGAGAATATTTTAAGAGAATGTATATGTTGTAAAATACCATTTGACAGTTTTTATGTAGTTCCAACTCCCATGAAGGGATCATGTCCAACCAAAACCCTAACTCTCGAGCCAACAGATCAAACTAACCAATTTTTTAGTAATGACAAAGTGCTTAAGAAATTTCCCGAGAAGTTTGAGGCAAAAACACATTTAAAGTTTCCAGAATGAAGCCAAAAAATCACATCAACACCCTTTAAGTATTTCTTTACAATGGCTTTACTCCATAACCATGTTCCAAACAACGTTCTCCACAAGGATTTTACTGCCAAATCTTGTGCGAACCATGAAATATTTCGTATGCCCCTGCCACTGAGTGATTTTGGCATTGTGATCATTCCCCAACTAGCAGGATGAAATCCCGAAGGCTTTCTAGCCCTCTTCCAGAGAAAGTTTGAAAATATTTGACAAATTTTAACCTTGATATTTGCAGGGACCTTTGCTAATGTGAGCCAATGGGCTGGGATAATTTTTTAAACATATTTAATGAGTATCAGTCTGCCTCTAAGTGAAATCCAGCGGTAAGACCAATGCACAACCCTTTTTTCAATTTTCTGTAGGAGCCAAAACCAGTCAGAGACTCTATAATCATTGGGTTTCAGATGAAACAATAAATATTTCATTCCATAATTTAAGGGGGATACAGGAATGCCGAATAAATTTTCAATACTAGATAGATTCTCAGACTCACAATTATTATGAAGAAAGCAAGATTTCTGACAATTTACCTCCATCCCTAAACCCCGACAGAAGAGATTAAGTAACTTCTTAAATTCAGCCCATTCCTCTAATTATCTAATGCCTAAAATCAAAACATCATCTACAAAAAAAAGGTGAGTTATGGATAAACATCTAGCCACCTTTATACCTATGAATTTAGCTTCAAATCTAGCCTTGATCATCAACCTGCTTAAACCTTCCACCACCAAAAGAAATAACAAGGGGGAGAGAGGGAAGCCTTGTCTAAGGTCTCTATAGCTTTTGAAGAAACTTGTTGGAGATCCATTGTCTAGAAAAGAAAAATTTTCACTTGAAACACATCCCATAATCCACTAAGACACCTCCCACTTCAGGCATGTTTGAATTAGCAACATTCTAAGAAAGTTCCAGCTGACTTTATCATACGCTTTCCTTAAAAGTTCCAGCTGACTTTATCATACGCTTTCCTTAAATCCAACTTCAAAATTAGAGAAGACATCTTCTTATATTTAACTGAGTGCATACATTCATGTGCTAAGCCTACAACATAAAAAATAAACTATCATTCAAGAATCTGAATTGCTCCTCTGAAATGCATAAAGCCAACTTGTCTTTTAACCTGGAAGTAATGATCTTTGAGATAACTTTATAACCAAAGTTACATAGAGCAATGGGCATGTAGTCATTAAAAGAAACAGGTTTGGAATCCTTTGGGATAAGAGCCACAAATATGGCACTTAGAGATCCAATAACCTTACCTGAAGTCCTTGATTCCTCTATAGCATCTAGCAAGGCATTGCCAATTAATTCAAAGAAATGATGAAACAATTCCTAGGTCCACCCATCTGGCCCTGGAATTTTGTCCCTAGGAATTATTGCAATGACATTTTCCACCTCTTGTAGGGTTACTTGTTTTCCTATATCATTACTATCTTCTTCCGAAAAGAATCTTGGTATTTCCTTTATCACATGGAGTTAAGTGAGAGTATCTTCCTTCTGAAAATTCTCCAAGTGGAAAATTGTTCCATTAAATGGAATGGAAATAAATTATGTATAATCCTATTTTATTAGATAGTTCAAGGAGACCAGAAATTACTATAAAAATTAATCTTCAAGTAGTTGATGGACTCTTTGGTGTGAAAGTTGTGTAGAAGTGTAGGAAGCAACTTATAATTAGGAGAATAGGGAGGAGGCATTGATAGTCCCTACATATCTAGAAATAGGTACATCCTTGGAAAAAATGGGATCACCAACTAAAATATTTAACATAAACTTCAATATTGAAGATTTAGTTTCTTATCAAAATTTTATTGTTGAAGGGCACACCTTTAGACATAACGTTCTTTGAAGGGTAATATGTAGACCCAAAACGTCAAAAAAAAATTGTTGGATGGGTAAAAATGAATTGAAATTCCAACCATGGTTCCCCTAATCGAGAGCACTTTCGGTGTTATAAATTCTCATGATGGACCTCGATAAGAACCGAAAGTTTACTTCATTGAAGAAATACATGAATCTATATATTAGGTGGAATATGTTTTTGACTTTAATTTATTTTTATACATTATAAATAGCATTCTAATCTACTTTACTTTCAATTTATTTTTATACATCATAAATAGCATTTCAATTTACGTCATGTAGAGTATGAGGTGCATTAAGGAAAACCTGGAAGAGAAACATTAATATATCCAATGTGTCTAAAGAAAACTTGGAAGAGAAACATTAACATATCCAATGTGTCTAAAGAAAACCTTTCTCTATCATCATTTTTTACCCAATTTAGTTTTAAGAAGCCTCTTCCACATATTATTGTACTCGTTGGAATAACAATAATAACTTGCCATAACTGCATCAAAACATGGAAATCCTTCAAACCATTCATACTTACCTACACATATGTCCAATGCTCCGATCCTATATTTTTTGGTTATGACTTATAAATAGTACAAATTAATTTATCTATCTCACCTAAACATCTAAAAACAACAATAATAGGTTTTTCACATAAACATGTTAACCATCTTATTATTTGAGAGTCTATCATCTATCTCCTCATAACAATGATGAGGACTAAAAAAATAATCTAGGTGGATATCGGTGGCCACCCACTTTTTCCAACTAGCTCAAAACATTTTTCTGACAATTTTGGCAATTTACTATTTTTAGCAGTTTTAACTTTCGGGGCCATTTTGAGGGCATAAATGAAGGTTTTTTGGGATCAAGATTCTCAATGATAGTCGAAGGAATGATTGAGCCCCCAAAATGAATCTCCTCGACGATACTTTTCCAACGGGCTATCATGCGCCTAAAACAAAGATCGTATGCAAATGTTACGACCCCGAGAAGTTGATGTAGTAACTTACCCAAACAGGGCCCACCTGACTTTTGGCACTTCATCTCCTAGGGTTAGGTTTTTGGATGTCTAGGGTTTTTTGCATTCCTGTTTATTATAAAAAGGCCTTTAGGGCCTCATTGTAATCATCTTCTTGCAAATGCGAGTAGTTGTCACATCTCTTCTCAGAGATAAGCTGCCACCATTCTAGCGAGTCTTTCACTCTATATTTTTACAGTCTCTGTACATTTCTTTCATTAATAGAAATCACGTATTATTGTATATGTTTGTTTATGGTTGCATCTTTAATACATTTATGTTATATTATTGAATATATGCGATATCTCTGTGCATTTCTTTATTATATCTCCGCTCTCATTTTGTGCCGAAAATAAATCCAGATCAAAAACTTAGTAGAATTAAATATAGGTAAGCCCACGAACTTAATGTTTAGAGAAGCAATCCCCTTGGTTACAATTTTTTTTCTTAAAAGAATGTAATTATCTAGTATCCTTAGTTTTTGTACCCTAGGTAAACTCTCAAATCTCAATGGATGTACATGTACCATACCTATGTTATTTGCAAACTCAAGAGTTCCTCCTTGTGCTCTATTTAAAAAAGATTATATGTGGACTGCACTTGCTCAAAATATGCCTCCTCGAAATCATTTACGAAGTATGTTGATAGTTACATCTAAAGTAGTGTCAATAGAGGTAATGTCAACATGATCCTCTTGGAACTTTTGATTCAACTTGTTTAACTCCATAAGCACGTTTGTAAGGAAATTGATGCAAAATTGTACTTGAAAGATTGTTGCCAATTCATACATTTTTTTCTCCATTAACTCCAAATCCTTTAACAAAGTAGACATGACCTTAACAAGCCTTTTCACGATCTTTCCCTCTAGAGAGCCACCTGATTTGATGAATTTGTAACACCTCTAACCTAGTGATTTGAAATGACTCCATTAAATATTTTAATTCTCTATGTCTTTTAACATATTTTCGAGATAAAACATCATTTGTTGCTAATGCTTCTTGATGAGTTGTCACTACATCATACAATGACTGAGTTTTTCCATCCTTTATTTGGTGCAGGTGCATGCATTTGATTATACATTGAAATTTTCCTTCATTTGTCAAATACGTAATATAAATAATTAAATGGTGTTCCATAGTTCAATGTGTACTTTCATCGACTGTAATTGAGTAAAATAGGCTTAATGGAAAATATCATCTTTTAACTTTCTCCAATATACCTCCTTGGCAGCTTGTGTAAACTCCTTTCAAAATGTTGTATTTCTACATACAAAGTATTCATTTGTTAGAAGAATGTGTGGAGTGCATTTGTACCCATTCAAGTAAAAAATTGACGTATATACTTCTAAAGGTAAATTATGCATGGCAACAAAATACATATTTTCAATCATTGATATAATTCTCTCCTTCTCAACATCTACCGTTAGTTCCACATTCTTGGTAATTGAAAGATTACTTCACTTGGTTTCTCCGTCAAAGAGTTGTAAAGTATATTTATGAACATTTGATTTTACAAACCATTTAGACCACTAACTTGAAACTAACTTGAAGAGTAATACTTCAATCTTTAGCAAATGGAGTGTCATTCTTATATTTAACACACTGACAACAAGTTATCATTTCATTACCATTACAAACTTTTACAATGTAAGCCCATGGAGATTATGTCTTTCACTTAGATTAGAATGCTCTCTTTAATGCATGTTCACCTTCAAGATGCTTATGGATTTCTAATCTATAGTCTTCATGAGGGTGAGCATCAATTTCATTTTGTAAATTATATAGTTGATTAGAACAATGAGAAATACCCAGTGATATTTTTTTTTCAATCTTTTTTAAGACAACAAATATGAGGGATTTANAATCAGAAATATATAAATAGAAATAATAATACAATGATTGTTAAAATTAATTAAAAAAAAAAAACATATTCATATTAAAATATAAAATGATTATTATCAATTCCACTTAGTTAACTGGGGCTCTCCGACGATGGCGATTTTGAATTTGGACTCCAGAACTGGTTTTGGCGCCCATGAAAGAAAAAAGACTCTGCTCTTGGCACTCATAGAGCCCTGGACACACCTGGAATCCCCCCTCCTTTTTCTTAGGCTTGGCGAAGTCACTACCTCTCGGCTTTAGTGAACTCTCGATGCGTTGATAGGACTGTCTCCTTTTTTAGAAACTGATGGACTGCTTCTACCAACTCTTGGCGTCTTGTGGGAGGTATTTTCTAGTTTTTCAAGGTGATTCATCTTTTAAGCAGAAACTGTCTTAACCCTCTTGACTTCCGGCAGCTCTTCCCTGAATCTATCTCGTTTTTTTGAACTATTGTTTAAGATTTGTTTTGTTGTTTCCAAGATTCACTGTTTTCCTGGCTCCCATATGAACAATCTGACTTCCTCCCCGTGTCTCAATGATGCTCTCCTCTCTCTTTTAGTTCCTTCTGCTTTCCACTTGACTTGCCAGTTAGGATGGGGAATCTTCCCCTCCCTCCTGACTGATCCAATAGTCTTTCCCGTTTTCTCCCTAGTCTCCATTTGGAATCTTTTGAAGCTGCTTAATGGAGCCTAAGTGTTCGGATCCCTCTGCAGGGAGTCCGAGAGACCCATGGGACCACCCGAAACTCCTTACACCGATAGATGACCTTTGCAATAATCATTTCTGATTTAATAATCGTTCTGGCGCGCATCTACATTTGAACTCCAGACCCACACAACCTACAACCTCTGCAAATATGACACACCTGTCTGCATCTCCTGCGAATGTCGAGACTTCACAGACCTTTTTAGAAGAAGCTCAAGCTCGCTTACCTAGAAAAATGAAGAGAAGTTATGAGGGGATAGAACAACATGAATGAGGATACGGGGGGGGGAATTTTTCAACCAGGAAGCAGGAACTCGGACGGATCCCCATCCTTCAAAAATCCAGGCATTCGTAAGCGTCCACAAAAGGTTTGGAAACCTAAACGAAGACATCCCAAGCTCATACCTGGAATGGATATTGGACTATCAGAAGCCTGCAACCTAGCCCTGTGCGCCTTAGTGGGGCGGTTCGCATATAAAGAGAAATGTAAGTAGAATCTTGATGATTGGATAGTTAATAACTGGAAACCACTCATTGGCTACCTGCCCAAGTTACACCTGCTTCAACATGGGTGGCTAGGTTTTATCTTCAAGACACCAGAAGACACTGCATTGATCCTGGGAAGCTTCTGGGCTATCGATGGGGGAAGTCTCATGCTCAAACGTTGGAGACTTGGCTTTAACCCTTCCACGGAGTTCTTTAGCCACAGGCATATCTAGGTCCTCCTTCCAGGTCTCCCACTTCAACTCTGGAACCAACGAGCACTCAAACTTATTGGATCATCTTTAGGACATTTTCTAAAGGTGGATTTAAACTCTCTAGCGGCATCAGACAGAAGAGTGGCGAGGATTTATGTGGACATAGATATCCAGGCTGGAATTCCTAAAATTTTGGAGATAGACTGGCGTAGTCAACTTTATGCTCAGTGCCTGGACTACTTAGGTATTCCATTTCGCTGTTCCCTCTGCCGCAAAACTGACCACCTGAGAAGGGATTGCTCAAAGTTCCCCCTTCCTGATGTTGTTTTGGATCCAGCGGAAGAGACAAATTTCAATGGTTACATCTTTTCACCTGAACAACCAGCGGAGGAGGTTCCCTGTCCTCGAAGGGACTACACTACATCGAATGACACTTTAGTGGGTAAGATCCATCAACTCTGTCCATCACTTTACAATACCTTCTCAGCCTGGGATAGGCTCTTCATTATTGAGAAGGCTAACAATATTATGCCTCTTGATCCCACGGTATCTCTACCTGCTCAGCCTGTCTCTCCACCTTTACCCACCACTTCCCTGCCAAACCCACCCGAGCCTATTCCACCAAACATCACCAACACTACTTACCCCCCACTTATACCTCAGTTGTTGACATCTGACCTAACTGCAAGAGGCTCGAAGACCGAACCTACAACAGTTTTAGAAGATACTCCAGATTCTTTCACCCTAGTTGGCTACACAGAGCCGACCCAATCTGAAACCCAACTAGATACCTTGCTTTTGGATGCTACCCCTGTTACCTCTCTTCCATTTGATTCGATACCTATCCATACCTATCTTGGGAACACTCTTATTCAACCTACCTTACAACGCTTTGATCTTCCTTCATCTTCAAGAGTTATTCCTTCACCTGATCTGGATCCTACTTGGTCAAGAGGTATTGGGCTTGAACTATCGCCACTAAAAACTCACAGTGGGTGCAAGAAGACAATGGTTGGATCATCGACAACGGTCACTACTACATCTGTTCCAACTCAAGGGGCGCTTAGAGGTTTAAAAGCCCTTGCTCGAGGGAAATCATGATCCTTTTATCCATCAACATCAGAGGGGTTGGAGGACCCCTGAAACAAGCTTCCATGCGAAGACTTCTTGAGCAGACTCAACCGTCAATCATCTTCCTACAAGAAACACTAGTGGATGCTTCTGTGGCCAGGGATTTTTTGCATCAGTTTCATCCAAGCTGGCTGGCCTACGCAACAAGTTCTGTGGGAAACTCGGGGGGCCTACTGGCCTCTTGGGACCCTACCCTTTTTGACCTTTCACCGATGCTCAGTCCAGGGGGAATTTTACTTTCCGGGACCTGTTTCGAACTCAACAGATCTATCAATTTGCTCAACGTATATGGCCCTTGTGTTGACCGTAAAGCTTTCTGGGAGCGACTTGATGATCTTGGCTTACTGGCGGAAAAGAATCTCATACTCACTGGAGATCTTAATTTAATTACCAGTCCAAAAGAAATGTGGGGAGAAAAGGCGTCGATTGACCCACTATTGAGCTTTTTTAATCATATTTTTTATAAAAATGCCTTGATTGATATGAAGCCAGCAGAGCTCCTGCCCACTTGGAGAAATGGACGACTAGGACCAGCAAGCATTGCTAAAAGACTTGACCGATTTCTAATTGCAGAGGAGCTACTTTTGCCTTCCTACAGCGGACGCGCATGGGTTAATATCCCCTTCCTATCTGACCATGCGCCAATTTGTTTACAGATAGGGGACGGTCGTTTCGGTGTGGGACAACCCTTCAAATTTAATCCGTATTGGCTGAGGGAGACTTCATTTAATAGTCTGGTTAAATCGGTTTGGACTGACAGTTCCCTCACTGTTCCTGGAGACGCCCAAGGTAACCTGATCAGAAATCTCTCCAAATTAAAATCACAAACTATACATTGGTTAAAGGATAAAAAGGAATCAGAATAGGATGAACTAAACAAAATAGAACTTGAACTGGAAGACCTTCTAAAACTTAAGCTACAGGTCCATAGTTGCGAGGATCTAGACTATAGGATTCACTGTCTGGAGGAAGCCCAGAATAAATTTCTTCGGGAAGACGAGGAGAGATGGCGCTTGAAAAGCAGAATGCTCTGGCTGGCTGGAGGGGATAAAAATACATGTTTCTTTCACTGATTTTCCATCTCTCACTGATAAAAAAACCACCTCTGGGATATAGAAGATGAGAACGGAATACTACACCAATCACAGGCAGACATCAAATCGACGACCTTCAATCATTATAAAGCTTTTTTCCAGGCAACACTAGCACCTTCACTAGCAGCTCAGACAGAAATAGCTAGCCTCTTCCCAAAGATGGTCACAACCGAGGAATCTTTAGCTTTAGAATCCCCTTGTACAAAGGAGGAACTGTTAGAGGTTATCAAAGGTTTTAAGAAGGAGAAAATTTCAGGACCCGACGGTTGGTCGGTCGAACTATATCTCCATTTTTTCGATCTTATGTGGCAGGACCTCCTGGATGTCGTGGAGGATGCGAGAATCAGAGGAAAAGTAAAATCTCAGCTAAATAACACCTTTATTGTTTTGATTCCTAAATCAAATCTTCCCAGGCAGTTTAAAGATTTCAGTCCTATATCACTCTGTAACCTCTGTTACAAAATAATCTCAAAAATCATTGCCAGAAGACTTTGTCCCTTTCTCTCCCGAGCACTTTCTAAAGAACATCTTGGCTTCCTAAAAGGAAGACAAATTATGGATGTCGTTGGTGTTGCACAAGAATGAATACACAACATAAAGACAAAAAAACTAAAAGCCATTCTTCTAAAGCTGGACCTCAAAAAGGCTTTCGATTGCATTAACTAGAACTTTCTGCATCTTATTCTTATACATAGTGACTTTGACATCATTACAACCAATTGGATATTGGGTTGTATCTCCTCGGCCACCCTTGCTATTCTGATCAATGGTGAAGCTACAAAGGCTTTTCATAGTGAGAGAGGGCTCCATCAGGGATGCCCACTCTCACCACTTCTCTTCATTTTGATCCTGGAAGGACTCAACATCTTACTCAAGAACAACCAAGCGGATGGGCATTTGAAAGGGATAAAAATCGCGGGGCTGACACATATCCTGCATATCCTTTTTGTAGATGACGTGTTGATCTTGTCGAATGCCAATCTTGCTGAATGGACCATCATTCACTCTATCTTAATTACCTTTTGTGTTGTTTCAGGTTTAGAAATCAATGTCCATAAATCTGTCTTCCTGGTTTTGAATGCTCAGGATACTTTGCAAACAGAATTAAAAGAGTTGTTCGGAATTGTTTCTCTTGAGCTATAGGAGGGATTTACCTATTTGGGATACTTCTTAAAATCCTCCACCTATACAAAAAAAGACTGGACCTGGCTAATAGACAAATTTGAAGGAAGAATACACAATTGGCAAAACAGATTGCTCTCTATGGGAGGTAGGTATGTTCTGATAAAAGTTGTCTTGGAAAGTCTCCCGGTTTTTTGGATGGCATTAGCCCACATCTCTGCTTATGTTTTGAAGATCCTTCGTCAACTTATCTTTACCTTCCTTTGGACCGGAAGTAAGAAGAACAAAGGTTTTCACCTCAGTAGATGGGAGGTAATATCAAAACCAAAGTTGATGGGAGGTTGGGGCCTTAAAAATTTGCCTCTCTTTTATAGGGCGCTCTCGGCTAACACCCTTTGGAGAATTTTAACAAAACCTGGCCTATGGAGTAGAGTAATCAAAGCTAAATATCTCCATCAACTACCGGTTCACATTTGGATCAGATTCGCCTCGGAGCGCCCTACAAAAGGCTCACAGTCCTGGAAACACCTCTCATCCTCCCTTTCGATCATTCTACAGTGGATTTCGTGGAAACCAGGAAATGGTTGCTTGATTGAAGTTGGCAGAGACAACATTCTGGGCTTGGGCAGAAAATCCATGCTCTCTCCTTCTCTTCTCGCTCACCTTCAAGATAAGAGCCTCATCTTCTTGCATCAATTCTGCATTCCGACCAATGGGGGACCATTAGGTGACACATGGCTCAAAGGCTCGGATCTTTAGTTGGACTCCAAGTTTATAATTGAATGGGACGGCTTCATCCAGCTCATAAAGGAAGCTGGAGTGCGACTACAAGAAAGGCCGGATACCCTCATCTGGACGGGAGGAGACTGTTTCGGCCTGCTCAACGCAAAAAATGTATACCAAGCTTTGGCATTAAATATTTGGATTCCATTAAATGCTAGCTGGAGACAAAGGATTTGGAGGGACGAATGCCCATTGAAGCTCAAACTATTTGCATGGCTCCTAATCGAAAACAAATTACTAGTCTGGAAAAAGCTGCAAGCTCGAGGCTGGGAGGGCCCGAATCGTTGTATCCTATGTAAACATTCCAACGAAACAATACTCCATGTCTTCATTCATTGTTCCTTCATCCGCTCGATCTGGACTATTCTATCAACGGCGATAAAGTTCACCGCTTCATGGTCGGGTTCCAGTGTACAATGCTACTTTCGTAAATGGTTCAATAATAACAGAACTCATACAATGCTCCCTGTCCACCTTTGCTGGGAAGTCTGGAAGGCCAGGAACACAACGATTTTTAAAGAGAAGACTCCATCAATTCATAGAGTGTCAAACTACATTCTTGTTGAGGCGACCAACTCAGGTAAGATCTTAAAGGTTCTGCCTCCCATAAGGCACAAATTTTCCTTCCCAATTGACAAGGTAGTGGCCTGATTCGATGGAGCGTCACAACAAGGGGGCGCTCTTTGTGGAGCCGAGGGAAAACTTGCTCTAAACTCCCAAACCTGCATTCGTTGGACACTGAACTGCGGACAGGGATCTAACATGAAGGCAAAACTTTTGGGTGCGTGGGCATCCCTCATTCTGGCAAGTCGCCACACCGATGAGCTGTTACTTCTTGGAGACTCAAAAACTACTATTGATTGGCTGAATGGTCTAGTTGACTTCCAGGTGGCAGCCCTTGAATGCTGGAAAGAGAGAACCAAAGATGCTACACTACTGTTTAGAAAGCTCTCATTCATTCACATTTTCCGAGAGGAAAACAACGAGGCGGATACCCTTTCTAAAAGAGCATTGCATCTACCATCAGGCCAAATATGCTTTACAAAATGGGAGGATGGCAATGAAGGACCAACCATCAAGATTAAGCTTTGAATTGTCATCTTCAGTTTTATTTCTGCAAATCCATTGATCTGAAAGCTGATCATAGATGAGAATAGGATTTGATAGTCTTGACAGTCATGGATTTCTCCAAGCATTTAGCATTTCTTCCTTTGTGATCTATCTTTCGAGAAGACGGTTTTTGTAAATTTTTATATCCTTATGAATATAAAGAGCATTTTTTCTCGTGGAAAAAAAAAACTAATAATTACTTTATAACTATATATTAAAAGAGGGTTGATCTCAATTTTAAACATCTCAAAATCTTCTGGATAATGGAATCTTCCCACATTATGTTAATCAATATTTAAACTCACAATCATTGCTAAATCCACAATCAACTTTAAAGGTCAATCATTTAATAATAATAAAATATCGTTTAAACTTTTATAAAATAATTTTCAAAGACTATATAATGAATATACCTTGGTTAGACTAACAAAGTAAATATGTGATTTTTTTAAATAAATGAAATGTTTCCGAAATTAGTTAACAATGGCGTAAAAATGTTAAAAATTGCAATCTATAGTCATTTTTCTTAACTATTATCTAAAATGTATTTCTCGACTTAATATCTATAAAGTGATTTCCAACAATAAAATGCGTATCACAATTGGGATTCTAATTGATATTTATCACCACAACTTTTATAACGTGATATTTAAATTAAAAGCATGTAATAAGTAACAACTTTAATTTGAAGTTAAAGGTTTTAATGCTTTTGATTTTCATATATATTTAATTGAAATTACATAAATTGTATGTATACATCTTTAATTTTTATATATTTTATTATTTTTGATATTTATATTGATAAGTTAGAAGATTGTTTGGAGGATGCAGGTTGTGTTGGTTTGACTCTCGCTAGTATAATCATCATCCTTTTTTTTATGCTGATGATATTGCTCTTATGGCGAAGAGTCCATATGACTTAGGTAAGCAACTTATAATCCTCAAAGACTTATGCTCTAGTATGGGCATGACTGTGAACACTAACAAAACAAAGGTTATGATAATTAAATCTAAAAAGATCACCTACGATATTTTTGTATAAGACAATGATAGCTTGGAGGAAGTGCCTTCATACAAATATCTTAGAATCGATATTCACCATGAGCTCAATTGGAGCTATAGCATTGAGAAAAAGATAAATGGAGGGTGGAAAGCTTATTATGGGCTTGAAAACAATTGTAAATCAGTGGACCTTTAGCTTTGGGATAAGAAAAAAATCCTCTTTCACTCTCGTCACTCTAGTTATCTTATATGGATATGAAGTTTAGGGTTGCAGTGTCTCTAGAGAATCTCAGAGAAAGATAGAACATGTCCAAAAGAATTTTATAACTTATAATCTCAAAATTAAGGGCAATACACCCTATATTATCCTCCTCATAGAAGCAAGCCTTTCCCCCATCGAGACCATTGCTATGATTAGATATCTAACTTACAAGAACAACATAAACAACATGGACGACAAGAGGTTCCCCAAAATTCCATCAAACTCTAGCCAAAACCACCAAAGACTCAAGCGGGGATGGCATGAAGATGACAAATCTTGGCTAAATCATTGGGGCATACAAGAAGAAACTATAATGCAAAATACTGATAATATCAAAAATATTATCACTTCTAAATTTAAGGAGAATATGTGGTGTGATAAAGAATTAGAGGATAAAAGGAAACTAAGATACTACAAGGAGGTCGTTAACCCTAATTTAGAAGATCAAAAGTACCTCTCAATTTTGAGAAGTGCAAAGAAGAAAATAGCATTGCTAAAATAAGAACAAACTCTCACGAGCTACATAGTGAAACTGGATGTTGAACAATTCCAAAAACACCGTGGGATGAAAGAATATGTTATCTTTGTGACACTAAGAGGGTTGAAGATGAAAAACACTTCCTCTTATATTGCCCTACCTATTCCCAAATTAGATCCCAATTTAAAAATATTAGTCACAGTACAGACCTTCCTAACCTCCTAATTCATCAAAACTATGGTGATATTGGAACGCTTCTCTCAATGTTTTTTGAGCACATAAATACAATTTTAAATAAATCAAATGAATTTCTTACTTTCTTAAGGCCCAATAGACCAACTGGTCTGATTGGACGTTGTTATAGCCCTGAAATTCCCTACTCATACATACATGGCATTGGCCTTCCTACTTGCATAATTTTCCAAATCACTGTTGAGAAACTCTATTTAAAAAACAATTTTTTAGAGCATGTATGTGCTTTGCTGCACTATTTACCACATACATACGCTTGTAGCATGATAGACAACCCACATACATACGCTAGTTGCACACTAAACAACCCACGTATACCTCCAAAAGTTGCAAAAATTAAAAATTTGTAAGGAATTCGATGGAATTTACGGGCTATTGGAGGTTTCCCAACCAATTAACATGTTTTAGCCTGTCTCCCAGCCAAATAACTATCCTATTGTCATATAAAAGGAGGTCTTGGGGTCTCATTCCACAATCAAGCATTAGAACAGTGAAACTCTGCCTAAATTCCCTTTCCTTCCTTGCCCAAGTATTTGCAGCCTTTTGTGAGTTATTGCTTCAACTGTTGATTTTTCAACAAGCTAGTTTAAGCATGAAGTTCATTCCATTTTTATCATTTAACTTAATCATAGACAATAATGTTGTAGCAACCAAGATCACAAGAATAAACACCATGTACAAGAACACAAGAAGTATCTTGGGAAACCCTTCTCAAAAAAGGGAAGAAAACCCAGCCAAATCCTTTGCTATATTCTTCAAGAGAAAGACCTTCACCACCAAGAAAGACCTAGCACACAAGAGGGTGCTCAAAGCCTAGAAGACTAGTGCCCAAGAGAGGTGCGCACCTTTTCCCAAGTAGATGTACTTGCTGAAATTTCTAAACTCACAAGAAAGATATATTTCCACAATGGGGATTTTACTTTTACTTATACTAACCTAAACCTGTCAATTGAAGTGTCTATTGGCTCAACAAGGCCAACCTCTCTAATTCACATTATTATTATTATTATAATTAATATTAACCAGATTAATTATCTTTTACATTTATTATCAATCACATTAAGGTGGGGTCGACCTGTACCCTTTACATAACAATTAGGGTTACAGGCAGGTCTGACTCTTGAACAATTTATAGCAAAGGATCTGATACACCCACTAGTGATGATCCACTATGCGGACATCTATAGGGATGCCATATATTTGGTTCATTGCATTACACAGAAGAACCATATCTTCACATGTTCGCCTGTGCTCATCCACAGGCATGTCCACTCTACAGATATTCATTCCCACTGCCTCACATAGGAGAATCATCTAGAGTCTTCTCGTCAACTCTACTGCTTAGAGGAGGCTAATACATCATCTTCGTTTATGTTCACATGATGATGCACCCAACACTTTGGGATTTCACACATTCACCTTGTGCTCAACCACAGGCATGTCTAACTCAACAGATCACCTTTCCCACTAGATAATCATCTGGAGTTCTTCTCAACTCTCTGAATGGAGGAGGTCATCTCTAAGTTCCTAGCTCTATCTCAGGTAGGAACCACGTACCCTTCTTAGGGGATTTTTCTCAGGTTTGTAAGTTGAGAGAAAGACTCACATAGTTTCAACGATCCACATCTCACAGGTTTGTAAGATGGAGAATGTCTCACATAGATGCATTCATCAACACTCCCTCTTAGCTAGGGAGGCATTCTTTATCACACCAAGTCTCACACAGATGTATTTTGAATTTTGCCTTTGTTGGAGTTATCGACACTCCCTCTCAACTACAGAGCCATTCTTCACAAAGTTACTTTGGTGAAGATATCTACAATCTGCTCATGTGTAGGAAGGTAATGCATGTGTATGATTTTCATCGGCATCATATCTCCAAAATAAGGATATTTCATCTCATCATATTTCGATCCATCAAGAAACACTCGTTTCTCAAGGAGCTTTACTCATGACTCTTGGTTATCATCATAAGATCCATATCATGGTCAAGTAAATCTGTCAGAAGCTTGTGAAGACACATTTCTTTGCACACTCGATGTTATATACTCTGCCTCTATGGTACTCAAGGCTACAAATTTTTGTTTCCTGTTGCATTAGGAAACTATGGAAAACTTCATGATAGAACATCTACCAGATGTGCTTTTCTTGTTCACTATACTTTCTGCTCAATCTGAATCGACATATCCTACAAACTCAAGTTCATACTGGAGGCATATCTCAGGTCATATCCAACTATGCCTCGTATATATCTCAATACATGTTTTTCTGTTGTCTAGTGATTCTGTCTCGGTTGACTCATGAAATGACTAGGTACATTCACTGCATGGCATGAATCAAGTCCGGTGTTGAACAGATACATTAGTGATCCAATCAACTACATATCAGTCTCATATGAATCATCATCAATCTTCTTCTTTAAATCCATCACAATGGATTTTGCATTCTGTCATACTGAACTTCTTTAATATTTTCACTGTATATTTTCCTTGACTTAGGAAAATCTTATTAGTCATATGTCATACTTCTTGTCCCAAGAAGTAGTGCATCATACTCATATTCTTCATCTTGAATTCAGAAGTCAAGTATTACTTGTATCCAACAACAACGATTTCTGAATAAGTCATCAGGATCAAGCTCTCGTCACCAACACTATAATGATATAGGTTTGGATCATCAACACTCTTGCTGAAATCCAAACTCATCAAGAATCTATCTATCTGATATATTTTCCAACTCATGGATGGTAGTACGGATGGAAGTGTATCAGGTTCACTGGGTCAAGTGTCTCATCATAGACAAATCTCTTTGTTTATGAGAAACCTCTGGCTATAGATCTCATTTTGTATTTCTCGACACTTCCATCAACTACATGCGTGGTCTTATAGATCCACTTGGAAGTTACCACAGACTTCCCTTCTGGTCCCTGAATAATATCTTATACTTCATTCTTTAAGATATATTGGTATTCTTCTGTTATGGCATCTTGCCATACCTGTTCTCTTGTTTCTTCTCTAAGACAAGGAGGCTCAACATCAATGAAGTGGCTCACGACTAAAGGATAGCTTGAGAATATCTTTCGCTTTCTCGGGATGTGCCTTGAGAGGCTTGTATGTTTCTCTGCCTCATACAGAGTGAGTCTAGGTAGGCCTTTTATGCCCTACTACAATATCTCTAAACATATCAACTAGAGAAACTGGATCAACTGGAATAATGTCTGTCTCCCTCTAGACTGCTAAAGGGGGAGAAGGTATTGTCTCACTGTCAATCTCCATCTGAGATTCTCTGGGGCTCTAAAAATCTATCTCTTCTTCAAGGACAATGTTTTTTCTTATCTCAATCTGTCTCTGACTAGGGATGTCAATTTGGAATGTCTTCGAAGATTCAATGTATCCTTTCTTTCTAAAGGATCTAGCTTGGACTTCTTCTCTTTGGGTACATGAAAATACACTAGGCACCCAAATAATCTGAAGTGTTCAATCTGAGGCTTCACTCTGGTGGAGGCTTCTTCGGGAGTTGTGTTTTTCAAAGTCTGGTGAAGACTCTTGTTCTGAACATATACTGTTTCATGCATGCTTCTTCCCATAGAATCATAGAAGGATTCTGATCATGCATTATTGCATTGGTTTCCTCAATGATGGTTCTATTCTTCCTCTTTCTCAAATAGTTTTGACTCCTTCTTAGTCAAGTGGCTCCCTTTGAAGGATACACGTCTTCCTTTTCTTATTAACCTATTTGGAACAAGAAAACAAAAAGAACCAACACAAGAATATCTCCTAAAGGAGAATAATGATTACATCTCTAGAATCAAAACAATTTTAAGGAATGTTGTCATAGCTACAACACCTACTTGTAATGTAGAAAACTTATAGAAATATAGGTTAGAGGAATGACAATTACAACAATCAAACCTGGAGTCTTTACTTTGAGTGCGTTGCGTTATCACATATGGTTTCCAGGGCCATAGGTGTGTGTCGATATACCCGAGTCTTTAGTCTTGCCCCGTCTCTATCCTTTTCGTAGACCAAATCTTAAGTTTTCCCCCCTTTGGCTTGTAAACCGTTCTATGTTTGCCCTTGTTCATTTGTGTGCCCTGCTTTTCCTTAAATATATTACCTGAGTGAAATATTGGCCCCAAGTCCTCTCTTTTCTCCAAGGGTGAGCACTCGCATCCTGTGTTTCAGTCACTCATCTCCCTGTTTTCTTGGCTCATAGCCAATCATCCAAATCCTTGATCATGCAGGCTGCAGCCATGAACACAAAGTGCAACTTTCTTAGTAGTCTGTTTCGGGATTGACACATAAGTAGAAGACATTTTTAATATTTTAATGACGAAGATTCCCAGAACAGTCCAGATCAACGACTCACGGGAATTCAGGAGTTCCAACATGCACAAAGTATAGCGCTAGAGAAAAAGGCCCCGAAGTGAGTATGAACTGTTGATCTTAAAGGGGTCAGGTGGCAGTTGATCCAAGCCTTCGGGTAAATGAGCTTCGGGATATTTGAAATGAGAAATTCTTAGAAGTCTCGAAGACCCGAAGACCCGAAGCCGCCAAAGCATCGAATTTTCCAAAGTGGCCAAAGGCCTGAAGCCCCGAAATAGATCTGAGTTGTTGATCAGCAAGAGCCATGCATCATCAGATCTATCACTCTAGGAGTTTTACTTCGAGAGTTTTAAAATGAGAAACATTTCAAATTCCTGAAGGGATGAAGCCCGAAGTGTCAAAGTGCCCGAAGTCCCGAAGCACCTGAAGGGAATATGAGTCGTCGATCAGTAGGAGCCACGCGTCGCCAGATCCTTTGCTTGGATAAAAGAAGAAGAATACAAATGGAGTTTTAGAATTGAAATTCCCAAAGGCCGATTCGCGAAGCAAATCTTGTTCATTGTTTTGAAGGGGAAGATCCAATCCATCAATCTAAAAAGTGCCAGAGTTGAGTCATTTATCAGAGGGCCTAATATTAGATCACAAGATCAATGGTCACGCCAAATTGCGAGGTCGGAAGGTGCACACGTTTTAAAATCTCAGGGGTGGGCTGCAATCGGAACCGTGGTTTTTTAGAAAGGGGCATATGGCGGTTCATGGTGAATTGCGGGGAAAAAAGTGATTTTCTTTCAGACCACCCTTGGTAGTGCCCACAATCGTGCAATTGCATAGGTTCATGGCCATAGGTCACATTGAATATGGAGCGATGGAGAGGAGTTGCGCCAAAGGATGAAAGCGCCCATATTTGGTCACAGAAGAAGATCTGCTTGCCCTCGAGGCGTCGGGATTGACTCAAAGAAGTCGTGGGCACTGCCTGGAACATTCATGGGTGTCAGGCCTCATCCTGATCCTGATGAAGGTAGTTAATGGAAATGGGGGTGGTGGTTGAGACCTCGTCTCACCCCATAAATGGAATGTTTGGAGAGAAGGGTTGTGGGGGGCAATTTTCATTCCAAAGCTCCCTGGTCGACTGATTTTCTTGTAGAGCACGCACTGAGTCGGGCTCGTGTTTGACATAAGAAGGCATGCACAGTCTGAAAAAGCAGGCGCTGACTCAAAACTTTGAATGCGATGGCTCGATCAAACTCTTGGTGGTTTCAGTAGTTCTGAGTATAAGTAGTTAGTTTTGATATTTTTTTAAAGGTCGAATGGTTGAGCTAGGCTCTCAGCTATTGTAATATTTTTATGTAGAACATTGGTTCTCTAGTTATGTAGTTGTTCTTAAGACATCTTGGTTAATCTAAGTTAGCTTTCTTGCTCCATCTTATTTTCCTCTGATACCGAGAGAGTTCATGATTGACTGATTCACATGGATTATTGTGATTGTATTATGATGAATGTTTTATTATAGTGTTGTTATAATTTCTTTCAGTTTCTTTGAGATTTGAATTCAAGACGATCTTGCATTTAAGTTTTTCCTCCTTAGGCTACTGGAAGACCTGTTGTCCACAACAGAACTCTACACTCTCCTCACCAAATTCTTCCCTCTATTCACCCTTACTCCAACTTACTGACTGAAGTTGATTCCAGACCTCAATTGTTTATCCATGCTAGTCCATATTTTTGAGTTAGAATGTTATTATCATTGAGTCCTCTCCATTTGATCACCTAAAACTCATTTTCATTTACTGTATAAATTGATGGGTACTGGGCTTACCTTCTATGCAATCTAAAGGTGGCTTCTAGTGATAACCTTTCTGGCATCGTTGTCGGGGAACGAATTGAAGACATTTCCCTGGGATAGAATGACAAAGAAGCTTTGATTCTAAAGGTGCATCAGATATCAGTACCATTGAAGATTACAGCTTGCACCTGGTGACTCCACTGTTTCGACTCCACTATTTCATTTGTGGCTCCAAAGGGAAGACACACAAGGTCTACTCCACAACTTCCTCTGGCTATACTTGAAGCTGGCCCAAAGAGGATTATTAAGAAAGTAAATCTTTCTCAAGAAGGCTTTTTTCTGTTATTTCATATTGAAAATCTCCCTGGGAAGAACGACATTGCAGAGAGCCAATTTTAGATGGTGAACTAAATATGGACACATAATTTTGACTAATTATCTTTCACCATGGTGAATCCACTATGCAGAATCTGTTGGTGACTTCACTGAAGGGAGACAAATAAAAAGGCTATGGAGGCTATCCTGGCCAAGAGATTTCCCCCCTTCAATTTCTCAACCATCGCTAGCTATCCACATCCAGTGCCGGCTATAAATGAATGGGATGATTATCTTCTGAGATTCAGAGGAAGCAAACATGACCATCCCGGTGAGAAATTATTAAAATTTTATATATGCATGCTTGAACATGGATTCTTTCACGAGGATGTCTTGATCAAGATGTTCAAATTTTCTTTAGAGGAAGATGCTCGTGAATGGCTTCAATCTCTCCATGCTTCTATTATCCATTATTTGAAGGATTTTCATGATGCTTTTAATTCATATTACGAGAATATTTACCTGTCTCATCTTATTTTGGATGACTGTTGCAATAATTTTTCATTCCACATCGACCAGATGATAGAGTCTTCCTCATGTGATGATTCTCGTGAAGATCTGATTGAAAGAGAAAGTGAGGATAGAAGCGAGTATTTTGCAAATGTGGATGAAATCTTTTCTCTTTCTATTTCTTGAGAAGAAGGCCTTCTAGATATGAGTGTTGATAGTGTTGATGATTGCATAGCCATATATGTATCATATTCTACCCTTTATGCACCTGTTGTCTTAGTTGTAAAAGAAGAGATAGTTGTGGAGGAGGATTCTCCTCTTTTCCTTCAAGAGGTTTTCCATGATGTATTTTCACCTAGGATTGAAGAGAAGAATCAAGAGGTCGCTCGTTTTTCTTTGCAAGATAAAAGAGTTATGTGCTCACCCATCTTTGATGAGTACTCAGATGAAGAAGAGTAGATCCCTACCTTACATTTTGTTGACTTGGGGAGCAGGCAACCTTTGTATGACAACTATGAATCAGATTCCGATGTGGATATGAAGGATTTACAAGACCATACTATAGAGACTTTTCCTTTATTTAGTAAGGAAAATCATTGGGTGGAAATCATCCATCCTAGGCCCACAAAAGACACTGAGAAACATGTTAGGGAGAAGCACCCATTCATTGATATACATGAAGAAATTTCTTTCCTTCAGCTGGCTGACGTTACAAGAGTAGACAAAGAGGAAGTGGATAAGCAGCCTGCATAATCCTTTCACTCACCTATGATTGCCAGAGATATTCATCCGGATATGAGCAGCTGTAAGATAGAACATGTTTTCTATTACCAACCCAGTAATTTTTGTCCCCTATTTTATGACCCTGTAGGGGAGTACATGGAGTTTTTTTTTTCCAGGTATTGAAGCCTCACAACTTTATCTTTCCTTCAACACTAGGAGGAGAGATGAAAAAATGTAATCATTTTACTGTCATAGTTTCATTATCTTTATTTGATCAGTGAAATAGTAAATAAGTTTTCAGTTAGGAGGTTGCTTGACTGGCGTTGGTGGAAGTCCACTTTCACCTAGCACTTTGTAAAAATCAGTTAGTCTAGGAGTGTACATAAATAATCTCCTTCTGGATCCCATGTGTTTGTTTTCATTTTTAGTAGAGTAGTGTACATATCTCCCCGTTTTCTTCAGTGGAAGTTTTGAGTTAGACTCCATAGCCCAATAACTAAGGCACTAGAACTGCGCGTTCTTGGCAACTCGCAGGGAGCATATCATCCCCTATGAATCCAATTTTTATCACATAGGGTTGTCAGGGCCATAGGTGTGTGTCGATATACCCGAGTATGTAGTATTGCCCTGTCTCTATCCTTTTCGTAGACCAAATCTTAAGTTTTCCCCCCTTCGTCTTGTAAATCGTTCTCTATTTTCCCTTGTTCATTTGTGCACCCTAGTTTTCCTTAAATATCTTACCCGAGTGAAATCTTGGCCCCAAGCCCCTTTATTTTCTCCAAGGGCAAGCACTCGCATCCTCTATTTCAGTCACTGGTCTCCTATTTTCTCAGCTCACAACCAGTCGTCCAAATCCTTGATCGTGCAGGCTGCAGCCATGAATACAAAGCACAACTTTATTAGCAGTCTATTTTGGGATTGACGCATAAGCAGAAGTAATTTTTAATCTTTCAACGATGAAGATTCCCAGAATAGTCCATACCCGCGACTCACGGGCATTCGGGAGTGCCAACTTGCGCGAAGTATAGCGCCAGATCAAAAGGCCTCGAAGTGAGTATGAATCGTTGATCTTAAAGGGGTCAGGTGGCAGTTGATCCAAGCCTTTGGGTAAATGAGCTTCGAGATATTTTAAATGAGAAATGATTAGAAGTCCCAAAGACCCGAAGCTGTCAAAGCACCAAATTTTCCGAAGTGGTCGAAGGCCCGAAATAGATATGAGTCATTGATCAACAAGAGCCATGTGTCATCATATCTGTCACTCCAAGAGTTTTACTTCGTGAGTTTTAAAATGAGAAACATTGCAAAGTCCCTAAGGGTCGAAGACCGAAGTGGCCGAAGTGCCAAAGTGCCTGAAGTCCTGAAGCACCCGAAGTCCCGAAGCGCCTGAAGTCCCGAAGCACCCGAAGGGAATATGAGTTGTCAATCAGTAGGAGCCACTCGTCACCATATCCTTCGCTCTGGATAAAAGAAGCAGAAGACAAATTGAGTTTGAGAATTGGAATTCCCAAAGGCCAATCCGTGAAGAAAATCTCGGTCGTTGTTTTGAAGGGGAACATCCGATCCATCAATCTAAAAAGCGCCAGAGCTGAGTCGTTGAACAAAGGACCTAAAATTAGATAGAAAGATCAATTTAGGGGTGGGACGCAATCGGAACCGTGGTTTTTAGAAAGGGATGCATGGTGGTTCATGGTGAATTACAGGGACAAAAGCGGTTTTCTTTCAGACCACCCTTGGTGGCGCCCACAATCACGCAATTTCATAGGGTCATGGCCCTAGTTCACATTGAATATGGAGCGATGGAGAGGAGATGCGCCAAAGGATGAAAGCACCCGTATTTGGTCACAGAAGAAGATATTTTTGGCCTCGAGGCGTCGGGATTGACTTGAAGAAGTCATGGGCACTGCTTGGAACATTCATGGGTGTTAAGCCTAATCCTAATATCGATGAAGGTATTTAATGGAAATGGGGGTGGTGGTTGAGACCTCGTCTCACCCCATAAATGGAATGCGTGGAGAGAAGGGTTGTGGGGGCCGATTGTCAGTCCAAATCTCCCTGGTGGATGGATTTTCTCACAGACTCTACATTGAGCCAGGGTTGCGTCTAATGTAAGAAGGCATGCATAGTCTAACAGAGAAGGCGACGACTGAAAACTTTGAATGCAATGTCCTGATCACACTCCTGGTGGTTGCAACAATTTTGAGCATAAATAGTTAGTTCTGATATTTTGTTAAAGTTTGAATGGTTGAGCTAGGATCTCGAATATTGTAATATTTTTATGAAGAACACTAGTTATCTGGTTATGTATTTGTTCTTGAGACATCTTGGTTAATCTAAGTCATATTTATTGCTCCATCTTATTTTCCTTTGATACTGAGAGAGTTCATGATTGACTGATTCACATGCATTGTTGTGACTATATTATGATGAATGTTTGATTATAGTGTTGTTACAATTTTTCCTCCTTAGGCTGTTGGAAGACCTGATGTCCATAGCAGACCTCTACACTCTCCTCACCAAAGTATTCCCTCTATTCACCCTTACTCCAACTGACTGAATGAAGTTGATTCCAGACCTCAATTTCTTATGCATGCTAGTCCAGACTTCTGAGTTAGAATGTTATTATCATTGAGTCCTCTCCATTTGATCACCTAAAACTCATTCACATTTACTATATAAACTGATGGGTACTGGGCCTTACCTTCTATGAAATATGAGGGTGACCTCTAGTGCTAACATGTTGTTCCTCTAAATGCACTGAGTTCCATCTGGATCCATGACTTCAGAAAAGGTTCCTTCCTCCTACAATTTCCCTCATGATAATGATACAAACAATATATATAAGTGCATACCTGAGGATGCTGATATGATTTCCTCAATGTCTCTTGGTTGATCTCTATCCTATGATATTTGTAGGAAGAAGATAGTCACAATGTCACCTTTTGTCATCTTTGTTATTTTGAATCCGAGCCTTCAATGTAAGGGTTTGAGTAGGTGATTGGCTTCCTTGTCCTGACGTCATCTTCCTTCCATTTATTGATAGTTGTCTCTGGTAAACCCTTTTGTATTACCCACAATAAGTCTTCCTCTGAAGTATTTTCTTTCAATAACTTTGAAGTTGTTTTATTCATCAAGCTTATATTCCATCATAGTTTTTGTTCATCATAATTTTAAATTATTCACAATCCTTTGTCAACTAGGCTAGAAAACCTAACAGTTAGGATAGGCTAGCACTTTTAAGTTTTATTGGACTTATGGCTGTCAAAAATAATCCTTTGAAAGATAGGAGAACACTTGTGAGCTGAAGAGATCCTTCAATGAGTTTGCAGAAACCCTAATTCTGAAATTTCTGCAGAAATTGGCGAAACCCTAGAAACCCTAGGGCCAAAATTTCAAAATGCTCGGAATGTCACTCTGTGAGTCTCTGGAGGAGTCCATACTATCCTATACCAAAATTATCCTCAACGTTCAAGTGTTTAAGGGCTCAAACACCTCATAAAATAAGGCCATACAATTTTTTTGGAAACCCTAGGAGGGTCGTACGGTTCTGCAGAAAAGAGAGGAGACTGATAGATGCTTCTGCAATGGGTTATTCAAGACCTATGCTCTGATATCATTTTTATTTTTCAACAAGATAGGTTAAGCATGAATTTCATTCCATTTTTATCATTTAACTTAACCATAGACAATAATGTTGCAACAACCAAGATCACAAGAAGAAACACCATGCACAAGAACACAAGAAGCATCCTGGGAAACCCTTCTCAACAATGGAAGAAAACCCAGCCAAATCCTTTGATATATTATTCAAGAGAAAGACCTTCACCACCAAGAAATACCTAGCACACAAGAGGGTGCTCAAACCCTAGAATACTAGTGCCCAAGAGAGGTGTGCACCTTTTCCCAAGTAGATGTACTTGTTGAAATTTCCAAACTCACAAGAAATATATATTTCCATCATGGGGATTTTACTTTTACATATACTAACCTAAACCCGTCAACTGAAGTGTCTATTGGCTCAATAAGAGCAACCTCTCTAAGTCACATTATAATTATAATAATTATTATTATAATTAATATTAACCAGATTAATTATCTTTTAAATTTATTATTAATCACATTAAGGTGGGGCCGACTTGTACCCTTTACATAAAAAATTAGGGTTACATGCATGTTTGACTCTTGAACAATATATAGCAAAGGATATGATACACCAACTAGTGCTCATCCACTAGGGGAACATCCATAGGGATTCCATATCTCTGGTTCACTGCATTACACAGAAGAACAAGATCTTCACACGTTCACCTGTGCTCGTCTATAAGCATGTCCAATCTACAGATATTCATTCCCATTGCCTCACAGAGGAGAATCATCTTCTCATCAACTTTGTTGCTCAGAGGAGGCTAATACATCATCTTCATTTCTGTTCACATGATGATGCACCCAACACTTTGGGATTTCACACATTCACCTTGTGCTCAGCCACATGCACGTCTAACTCAATAGATCACTTTTCCCACTGGATAATCATCTGGAGTTCTTCTCAATTCTCTGAATAGAGGAGGTCATCTCTACATTCCTAGCTCTGTCTCAGGCATGAACCACATACCCTTCTTAGGGGATTTCTCTCAGGTTTGTAAGCTGAGAGAAAGAGTCACATAGCTTCAATCATCCACATCTCATAGGTTTGTAAGCTGGAGAATGTCTCACATAGCTGCATTCCCTCTCTATCCCATTTTCTCCCATACAATCCATCCGCTTCCCTTGAAGTGATTAGTAGATTGTGAGAGAAGGAATTTGGAAGGTGCACTTGGAGCATTGTTAAGAGGAGATCGGACCATGTGCACAGAGCATCGGCCTACAAAGGTTGTAATATCCAATCTTTGAGTATTGAATAAAAAAATTTCTTTTCCCTATCCCAAATGATGGTTTTTATGTCTTTTCTTACATTTATACATAACAATTTATATGTAACCCTAATTGATGAATATAAATTTAACATTTGTAGCCTTTTTTGCCTAGTTGTGGATGCAAGTCATCTTTGGGAGGAGACTTGCAAACTTGGGAGCTACAAAGATTGAGGAGGTCAACACCAAATGTTGGATAAATGGTACAGTTTTTGACTTACTCTTTCACTTCTTTTTGTTCATCTATTTTGGAATGTTTGGGGTAGTGTAGAAATTAGATTGAGTTTTAGGGTGTCATTTTCTCTGTCTATACTTAGAGCCCTGGTATAGTTATAGGGGGATTTTCCCACTAGAATAATTGGAGACTCCACTAGGGAGTCTCTCTAGGGTTTTAGAGGAAGGTTTTTTGGGTTTTTAATTGGCTTCTTGATTGGATTTTGAGTGTCATTCAAGTTTACCGAGTCTTTTAAGGGTCTCTAGTCACCTGCAAGGTGCCTGCCATTTTTCCCCACCTGTTAGTCTGCCTAGCCTTTTTATTTTTGAAAAGTCTCAGAGGTGTGCGTGCCATGTTTTGGGTCAGCCCGCGTACATATGCACTCTACACAGTAGACAACCTGCGTACATACACAGTTTGTTGATGCAATAACCTACGTCTCTATGTATTGAAAGTGTTTTTTAACAAAAAGAGGTATGTATCTTTCTCGATAGAATTTTAGGCTTCTTAGGATTTTCTTGAACCAGTCAGAGTCTCTATCTTCAGACATAGCTTGGGTTAAAGTTTCATTTAACTTGTTCCTTAGTTTTCTTTTGTTTTACCGAAAGGTTTAGCATGGACTATCAAGTTTTAGATCCTCCTTTAAGTTTCTTGTTTGAATCCTTGCGTTTACGCAATTGACTTAGGGTCTTTATCAATCTTGGTTCAATTTTCTCTGTGTTCATGTTACCTTCTTTGAAAAATGAAAAAAAAGTTTTTACTTCACTTTTTCTTGTTAAAGAAGTTCAAAAAATAAAAAATAAAAAAATCATTTTCCTGCATTTAGTTTGGTAAAGTAGTCAAGGTTGTTGTTTATAGAAGAAAAAGAGTCTTCGTTTCAAAGTTCTTTTTGATTTCTTGAAATAAAAATATTTTTTCTTAGTCAAAGAAAAGCACTTTTTAGGAAACTTTTAATTACAAGATCTTGAAACATTGTTTTAAAAAGTTGAATTTTACAAAGTTTTTTTTTACAAGATTTGCTTTAAGTTCGAAGTATCTTTTTTATTTCAAATGCTTTAAAGTTCTCTTCCTTATTTGTCTCTTCATAAAACCATCAGTTGCACGACCACTTCCTTTGCATAAATCAAGCCTTAAAATTAATGCTTAACTTAACATATAATAGACTTTTTGTTTGTAGGGTTCAACGACTAGTTTAGGGTTTTAGGGCCTTGAATTAGGTGGGAAGAGGAAACTCTTCAAGGCCATTTTAAAACAAACATTGGAGTCTGAGATAGGGAGTGTCTTAAGTCCAGCATCGCAAGATTTATCCGGGACCCTCCAACACAGGGCATAAACATGAGGTCGCATGAGGAAAGGCAGAGGACATAACCTCTCCAAAGCCGAAATAAATGTAGTAGGGATTGTATATTGAGGGTCTTTCTCGGGAAAAATACTGATCACATTTGTTTACAGAGATTCGTGGACCTCGAATCCATTCGATATCCTTAGTTTTCTTCTGAAAAAAAAAATTTCGACACCCTTGAAGGGCTCCATAATTGTTATCCTGCTCATTACAATCTGCCCAGTTGTCGACTATACCTGCCTCATGACTCATTGCGAGTTGGAAACTTAGCTACCCATATTTTACATACTTCCAAAGGTGACTGCAGGGGTATACCGCGATACCTATGGTGGACGTCAGATCGCGCTTCGTAGAGTATACCCGGAGGGTGCTTCTGTGTTCGAGTTGCACTTGCACCAGTTAGTTGCTCTAGTGTCAATCGGCGTAACCATCCTTCCCACTAGTTAGTCAACTGCTTGATTTATCTTCAGGAAATGTTTTAGTGTGTGCTTTGTGTTCCATGCTAGTCAAGCCTTATTGTGTTGTTTGATCATTTCACAAAGTGGAATATCAACAACTCCATCGGTCGTGAAGGCTTCAAGGCCTGTTGTTGGTTACTTTGGAGCCACCTCCGCCACTCTTGAGGTGAACACTTGATCAAAAAGGATCGTTCGAAGTGACTAGGTCGTAGGAAACTATGTTCGAGCCTGCTATGAGAGGAGAATTTTTGACATAAGAGGAATCCATTGTTTTTGACCTTGAGAATGAAGGTTTCTGGCCAGAAAATCCTTCGATTACCAACTTGTTGGAGCCGATCTTGATTCGTATTGTCCCTCTCGAGGTGACATATTCTAAGTGCCAGTTAGTTTGACGAGAAACAATGGAAGAAAATGTTGCTACTTCGTCTGAGAGCCCCTCTACTCCCATTACGACTACTACTAGAGGGGGAATCCTACCTCCTCCCCCACCTTCGCCAGTCAGGACCTCAGTTGTCCCAACTCTAACAACTTTGGGAAGTGGTCTGATACCTTTAATGACTTCGATCACCATTCTGTTTACTTAGAATGCGACGGGCACTCCCTTATCATATGGGTTTCTTGACTTTGATACGAATTTGGTTCCTACTTATTATACCTTACAGACCATGGGTCTGGGGGCAAGGAAATCCAACTCTCCCTTGCAAGGTTCAACTACGGGTACTGCTACCCCTTTTAATGCTATTCCTTATGGTGGGGGTCATATACCTCCTCCATTACCTTCACTCGGCAGTGCTTTTCAGCAGCCAATTAGGCCTAACTCTAATTATAACTTGTTTGGTGGAGGTAGTTTAGGAACTTTGTCTTATACAACACCAGTGGGGTCTATGCCATTCTCTTTGTTTGGTGCATTTGGGAACAATGATTTTTCTTCGGTCAGTTTCTTGACTTGGCGCAACCCCAACTTTGGTCAAAAGAACCTGGTGCAAGGTACCATTCCTTCACAGGGAGCGATGACTTGAGTGTACTCCACACAAGGTCTTTTGAATCCTTGGTAGGGATCGTTTCCCTCACAAGGAATGTCGGTCAGGGGTAACCATTCCATACTCAATGGAACCCCGTACAAGGCTATGTACCTATGCTAGGGGGATCGGCTGGGGGCATCCCCTACCAAGGTCCTTAGAACATAATGCAGAGAGAAATCCTTGTGCATGCTATATCGTCCAATTTCAAGAGTCAACCGATGATGCCTCAACAAACGAAATTTCCTTTTTCTATTGAAGGCCACAGTTTCTACCAAAACCCTGGCTAGCAGTCCAAATTTCTTGGAAACTTGGTTCTATTCAAAATCCAAGGCCCTCTTTTCCTATAAATAATCTACAACCGAAACTACCCTTTCTGGAAACCCTGCATCTTCCAGACTTGTCGAGATTACTGAATGACCCGATTTGTCACAATCCGCATTGTCCTCCCATGCCAAATAAGTTGCCTTCAGATATTATTAAATTTGAGGGCAAGCCCAACGAAGATCCAGGTGATCATGTGACTACCTTTCACTTGTGATGCTCGTCAAACTCGTTAAGAGACGAATTTATTCAATTGCTCCTTTTTCAATGCACTCTTATAGGGGGTGTTGTGAAGTGGTATATTGAGCTTGACGACTCGAGGTACTCTTAGTTTAATGACTTGGAAATAGTCTTCTTGAACCATTTCTAGTTACACGTGAGATACAATGTCAACGCCGAATTACTGGCCAACTTCGATCAATCCAAGGCTGATCACATATCTGATCATATCCGAGAATGGAGGTGAAGAAAGATCTTGATTAAGGTCAGTTCCCTCCTTCTTTCTTTCTTGAGTGGTTCTTGAAGTCTTTGGTTCCTTGTATATCCAAAGACGTAACAATATCCAGGGTGTTTTCAGAAGAGAAGGCTATTATGAGAGCCCAACAACTAGAACTAATCTACTCTCAGTTTTGCATGCTCTATGAGATCTTCCCAGATGCGCCACGATCTACTCTCGATAAGGTCATGAGGAGGTCTAATCGTCGTCATCATCATCATCATCATATATAATTATTTAAATAAAGAAAGTACGAATTTCTAATTAAAAACAATTTGAATTTGAATTTAAGAATTTTAAAGGTTTTCCATATATATATATATATATATATATATTACTTTATGAGTTAAAAATATATATAAAAAAAAAATGGAACATTTGTATGAAAAATAAATCTAAAGTGATAATTAATAAAAAGATTACTACTTTTTTAAAATTATATATATATATATATATATATATATATATATATATATATATGATGATGATGATGATGATGATGATGATTAACGTCCAATGAGACCAATTGGTCTGTTATACCTTAAGAAGGTAAGAGATTACTTCAATTTTTTTAAAATTGTATTTCTATGCTCAAAAAGCATTGAGAGAAGCCTTCCAAGATCACCGTAGTTTTGATGACTTAGGAGGTTAGGAAGGTCTGTATCGTGGAAAATATTTTTAAATTGGTATCTAATATGGGTATAGGCAGGGAAATCTAAGAGGAAGTTTTTTAAATCTTCTACCCTCTTAGTGTCACAAATATGAAAGATTTTTTCATCCCACGGTGTTTTGGGAATTGTCCAATGCTTGATTTCACTATGTATCTAGTGAGACTTTGTTCTTATTTTAGAAATGCTGATTTTCTTCTTTGTAATTCTCAAAACAGAGAAGTAATTTTGACATTCTAAATTAAGGTTTACCACCTCCTTGTAGTATCTTAATTTCCTTTTATCCACTAATTCTTTATCACACCACATATTCTCCTTAAATTTAGAAGTGATAGTATTTGTAATTTTGAAGAAATTTTGGGGACCTCTTATCATCCATGTTGTTTATGTTGTTCTTGTACGTTAAATATCTAATCATAGCAATGCGCTCAATGGAGTAAATAATTTATTCTATGAGGAGCATACGATAGGGTGTATTTCCCTTAATTTTGAGATTATAAGTTATAAAATTCTTTTGGATCTGTTCTATCTTTCTCCAGGATTCTCTAGATATACTCGAACCCCAAAATTCACATCCATATAAGATAACCAGAGTGACGAGAGTGTGAAAGAGGAGTTTTTTATTATCCCAAAGACAAAGTTCCATTGATTTACATTTGTTTTTGATCTCTTAGTAAACTTTCCACCCTCCATTTATCCTTTTTTCAACGCTATAGTTCCAATTGAGCTCGTGGTGGATATCAATTCAAATATAATTGTATTAAGGCACTTCCTCCAAGATATTTGTTGCACATTGGGTTCAACACTTACAGGGAGTTTCCCAACATGGGTTAACCCCCTCTCATGGGTCCTAACTCCACCGATTGTAGCAGAGACTAACACTTGCAATTTTTGATCTAACAATAATCGTAGTCCAACAAATGGTATCAGAGCAGCAGGTCTTGAATTTGAAACTTGTATAGCATGCACCGAGGGGGAGATTATTGGACATTGGGTTCAACACTTCCTATGAGTTTTGGGACATGGGTTAATCCCCTCTCTTGGATCCTAAATCCATATATTGTGGTGGATAATAATGCTTATGGGTTTTGGTCTAACGAAAATGTTGGATCATGTTGTCATTGATGCCAATGGTTTGTCATTGATGCAATGGTTTGATTACTTGGGAGATTGTTGGATCATATGTCATTGATGTAAATGGTTTGGTTTGATTGATGTCATTGGTTGATGTCAAGTAATTGATTGATATGATTCCCTTGATGAGAATGTTATATGTCCAAGTGGAAACC
>ML786666.1:83533-135412 GCA_009831015.1 Picea engelmannii
ACTGGTTATAAATGACAACAATGGGTAATGAATAAATGTTGAATGCTAATTGATGAGTTTTTGTGCAAGAGGGAAGTTTTGGAAAAAGAGCCCCACACTCATTCACCCCCCCCTCTAAGTGTGGTAGGTGTGTCCAACAGAAAATTGTAGTCCAAAACTATTGTTGTCATAAACAAAAGTATACTAGGTGATCCTTTTGGATATAATTATCATAATATTTGTTTTTTCGGTGTTCACGGTGATTCTCATGCTAGAGAAGAAGTCCTTGAGAATTATTATTTTCTTACCTAGGTCATAGGGACTCTTCTCCATAAGAACAATATCGTCATCATAAATAAGGAGGGTGATGACTATACCAGTGAGAGTCATGCCAACACATCCTGTATCCTCCAAACAATCTTCTAAATTATCAACATAGATTCTAAAAATGGTAGGGGATAGGGGAAGACTTTGCTTGAATCCTATATTAAAGTTAATCTCTTTCGACCATCCCTCATTGTTATGAAACTTGGAAATAAATTTCTCATATAGCCTTACTGTAGTAGCTCTTAACTCGAAAGGGACTTTAAGCTCTTCTAACCTATTCCAGAGGTTAGTCATGGGCACAATGTCAAAAGATTTTCTAAAATAAACAAAACAAAAAAGAAGATCGATTTTATCATTACAACACTCCTATGCAATGATCCTAAATGTAACAAGGTGGTCCATAGTGGAATGGTAGCCTCTAAACCGATCCTTACCTCTAGCTCTTTTTCCACTGCTTTCTAGCCATGCACCAATATTCTTTTCCAAAATGCTTCTATATGGCTTAGCTGAAATGGGGATAATCATAATGGTCCTATAATTAGAGGGATCGTTTTTATCCCCTATTTTAAAAATAGATACAACGAGGATTTAAGTCCAAGGTTTTGGGAAGCCTTGCTCAATAGCTAATTTGAAGAGCTTGTGTATTTGAGGGATGAGGATAGGTCCTCAAATTTTTAATATTTCAACTTTGTAACCTTCAATGTCCTTAGATTTTCCTTTTGAGATCCGCTTAACCCCAAACTTAATGTCTTCTATACAAAACACTTCATCCTTTGTAGAGTTGGTTGTCATGTTTTCCATGACATTAGAGGATTCAAACATATTTTAAGGTAGAAATTTCAGTCCTTCAAGGGAATCTTATTATTTTCTTTATTTTTATGAGTTATAATTTGCCTCCAGAATTTCTTAAGATCTATCTTCAATAGGTGCAAACAATTCTCTTGCTTTCTATTTATATAGTATTTTTTTCATTTAATTAAGGTTTTGTATCTATTTATCTTATCGTATTTTAAATATGCATTAGAATAATCCTAATGGATTTTCTAGAAATCTTACATTCATTATCGTACCAAGGGATAGTTGTATTATTTTTTCCTTTTACGTAGCATCTCAATAGATAATTTTTTAATGGAAGGAGAGAGGGTTGTTGTAAAATTTTGATACTTATCTTCAATATTGTTCTGATACAATATGATTTTTAAAGCATTTCTTCAATCTTTTAAGAAAAGATCAACTTTTTGTTTGTCAAAAAGTAAGTTCCTTTGGTTGTCAAGGTGCTCTTCAATGGATATTTTGTGCATGGAAAAGTTAAGAGTTAAGCTTAGAGGTCTATGTTGGGTATGTGTTATATTCTTTTCAAGATTGGTCCCATGTATTGTACACTAATATGGGAGAAAGGGGGAGGGCTAGAGTCCCCCCTGTAAGGGAGTTTGGGGGCAGAGCCCCCGGAAAAAATATTTTCAGTTTTTTGCATCCATTTTTGGTGGTTTTTTGCATCCGTTTTTGGTAGTTTTTTGGCACAGGGTTTTCTCCAATGGTTTTCTAATTTTGGTTAAGGAATTAGGGTTATTGGCTAATTTGGGTCAATGGATTAGGGTGTTGGATGTCGTGGGATCATATATGTATATTGTATTGTAAACAATGAGGAAGATGATGAATAAATAATATTAGAAGTGCGACTCTAAACAAGTTGCTCATTTTCCTGGTTTGGGTTTCTAGGATAACATCTTTGTGTAATGTGTGTGTGTGACATTGTATCTTTTCTATTTTTATTAAGAATTTATTTACAATAAATAATTGTACAAGGTTAAAATATACATTTGGTATTCCAAAAATTTAATGGGAAACATTTTGAGCTATGGAAGCTCAAGATGGAAGATCTATTGGTGGAAAAAGATCAATGGATCCCTATGGATCCAGGTACTACACCTACATGAATGTTAGCAAAAGACTAGATAAATTTGGATCAGGAGGAAAAGAGCACAATCTAGTTGTGTCTCTTAGATTCAATATTACTGAATGTGTTAGGGGAAGCTACGACCAAGGCTTTATGGAATAAGTTGGGGAATTTGTATTAGTCTAAGTCCCTCGTAAATAAATTGTTCTTGTGGAAGTGTAACATACCTAACCCCCTAAATATCACTTAGGCTGGTGGGATGTTAATAATTCCTCCTTCACCAATTCTTCCATCTCTGAATTTAAATCTCATAGATTTATTTTTCTCGTCAAGATCTTTCTAATGACTATAACCATGCCCAATTTTGATCTCGGGATCAAAAGTTACAGCCTCCATATTTTTTTTTTCTTCTAATGGATAAACCACCTCACTATCACGTGGCACCCACATGGCTCCCTACCACTTCTTCCATCCAACGCGGTACTGACTTAAAATATGGCATGGATCCTGCCACTTGGTCCATTGAGCTTTCTAAATCAATGACTCCAATCACTTGGGCCTATATTCGTTGTTGTCGAGGTTCTTGATCTAGGTGGATATCGATGGCCACCCACCTTTTCCAGCTGGCTCAAAACAATTTTCTGGAAATTTTGGTAATTTACTATTTTTAGCAGTTTTTCGGTTCCTGAACTTCCGGAGCTGTTTTGAGGCCCTAAATGATATTTTTTTGGGTATGTAGCAATCAAAAAATTTCATCATGAAATTTTTGTCAACAGTCGTATTCCTCGTATAGATATTTCCAATGGGATATCATACGCCTAAAATGGAGATCGTATGCAAACGTTACGACCCCGGTAAGTTGATGTACTGACTTACCCAAACGAGGCCCACATGACTTTTGGCGTTTCATCTCCTAGGGTTAGGTTTTGGGATGTATAGGGTTTTTGACACTCCTGTTTATTGTAAAAAGGCCTTTAGAGCCTCATTGTAATAATATTCTTGCGAATGAGCATAGACATCACATATCTTCTCAAAGATAAGCCGCCACCATTCCAACAAGCTTGTTTTCTGCTGCATTTTACAGTTTCAGCTTATTTCCTTATTGAATAGAAAAAAATAATTTTACTGTATCTTTGTTATTCTGTGTTAAGCATCTTTTAATAATCAGTAGTCATTTCGTTCTATTCATAAAATCCAGATAAATGGTATCAGAGCGATATTCTCCTTGTCATCTTAATGGATGTCCCCAATGAGGTCAGAGTACAAAGAATTGAGTCTCGAGCTTGTTTCTCTTGAGGACCAAAGCTCTCGTACACCCAAGCGACCTCTCATGGAAGGAGAAAATAAAGATGATGGGATGGGAGATCCTTCCAAAATGTTTCTTGAGGAAGCCCTCACACAACAGAGGAATGAGATTATGGATAGTTTCATGCAAATTCTTCAACGACTACCAACATGTGACACATCTTCTTCGAGCAAAGGTGCTACCCCCTTCAAGTTAAATATAAAATTCAATATTCCTGTATTTGAAGGTCAGATAGATGCAGATGGTGTAGACAAGTGGTTGAATCTACTAGAAGGGTATTTTTCTTTCCATAACTTTTCAAATAGATAAAATATTACTTTTGCGCTCCTCAAAGTCGTTCCCCATGTCAAATATTGGTGGGAAACTTTCTGTGAGAAAAATGAAACAAAGGAATCCTCATTACTTAAAGTCACGACCACCTGAGAATCCTTTAGGGATGTTATTAAGGAACAATACTACCCTGTTGGAAGTTATGACGACTTGTATACCAAATGGGCCACACTGTGACAAGAAAGAGACCAAGTAGTGCCAGAGTTCACAAATATCTTCCGTACCTTGCGAACCAAGATGGGTATCAAAGATTTAGAATGACATCTGGTGCTCAAGTATTGTGGTGCTCTGCATAGATACATACAGACTGAAATGGAATTTCTGGACATCTCATCCTTGGCCATGGCCTATCGATAGGCTGTCAAAATTGAGCAGAAGCTCAAACAAAAGACGCGATAATTTGGGCCTGGGAACCCCTCAAAGAAAAATCCAAGAAAGGGTGGCCCCAAATCACAGAATAAAGGACAGAACAAAGATGGACAGTATCAGGACAACCATTCCAAGCCGCAAGAAAATAAGGACACCAGAAAGACAAAGAAAGATACCGGGAAGTGGTGTGACTTCCATAAGATCCCTTGGCATAACACTGTTGACTGCTACTCAAAGTTGTCACTGGTGGTCGAAGTGAAAGCCTCTGAATCAGATGCGGGTTCTGACTCTAAGTCAGAACCAGAAAGGGAAAGATGGATCATTGACACGAAACCTAGTGCCACCATTTATACCACCAAGATCCATCCCGATGAACTATATGAGCCAAAAGAAGGAGAGTGCCTCTTCCATTCACAGATGTGGGAAAAAGGCACCCCACTGCACTTCATTGTTGATAGTGGTAGCCAGAAAAATCTCATATTAATAGAGGTTGTCAAGCAGCTGGCCCTATCGACAATGCTGCACCCACAACCGTACACCATTGGATGGATCCACCAAGGAAGTGATCTTCGCGTCAGCCAACAGTGTCGACTATCGTACGACATCAATCCCTTCAAAGATGAGGTATTGTGTGATGTTTCTCCTCTCAAAGTTTGTGATGTTATTTTCGTCCAACTTTATTTATGGAAACATCATGCTGTATATGAGTCTAGGCCTCGTAGTGTTATTATTACTTTGAATCGAAAATTGTACAGGATACCCGAGGCAGTCCCACCTAGTGCTATTTCCTTGATCTCTGCAAAGCAATGGAGGAAGGTCATCTCTCAGACGAGGAAGTTTGTCTTCTTTGTGATTCATTCTCAGAATGAGAGAAAGATCACAGCCACATCAAAGGTCTCTACGATCAACCTCTTAACATAGTAGAAGCAAGTAGATAAGGTCTTCGAAGAATACTCAGATATCTTCTCCTCACCTACCAGGGTACCTCTGCACTGTAAGGTCAAGCACCCCATCGATCTAACCCCCGGTGCACCACTTCCCAATGGGCCAATTTATCGTCTCTCTATGTTAGAGAATGAGGATATAAAGCAATAGATCCAAGAAATGCTCCACAAGGAGAACATCCATACTATCTCATCACCTTGTGGAAGCCCAATCATGTTTGTACAGAAGAAAGATGGAACCTGGTGACTTTGCATTGATTATTGGGCCTTGAATAAAATCACAGTCAGAAACTAGTACCCAATTCCATGAATCGACGACCTCCTTGATCAACTCATGGGGGATAAATAAATTAGTAAGATTGATCTAAAGTCTGGCTACCACCAGGTCCCGATAGAACAGACAGATGTATGGAAGACCACCTTCAAGTCAAAGGAACACCTTTTTGAATGGTTGGTCATGGCCCTTTGGTTTGACAAATGCTCTAGCCACTTTCATGAGGATGATGGAAGATATCCTGTGACCATTCACTAATACATTTTTAGTGGTGTATCTGCATGACATTATCATTTACAACAAGTCTTAGACAGAACACTTGCAGCATATTCAACAGGTTCTACACACCCTGCGGAAACACAAGCTATACGCCAACATGGAAAAATGCTTCTTCGGCATGGACAAGGTCCATTACCTGGGCTACATTTTTTATCAGCATGGTGTACATGTGGATCCAACCAATATCCAAGTCATTCATGACTGGAAAACCCCAACCACACTCACTGAGCTTCAAAGCTTCTTGGGCCTTGCCAATTTCTACCACAGGTTCATGTTGGGATTCTCCCATATTGCATGGGCCCTCAACCAAATAACTAGGGGTGGCAGTAAGGAAAAATTTGTATGGGGTCGGTCCCAACAACAAGCGTTCGATGATTTGAAGCATCTCTTGTTCTCAATCCCAGTACTTTCACTACCAAACCTGTAACAACCCTTTAAGATCGAGACAAATGATTCAGACTATGTTGTGGGCATCATTCTCACTCTGCACGGCCACCCTATGGCCTATCATAGTGAGACACTATCAGATGTTGTCCGTAAGTACCCTACTTATGACAAAGAAATGTACTCCATTGTGAAAGACTGTCGCCAGTGGAGATATTGCATTCTTGGGAAGGAGACAATCATCTACATTGATCATAAGCCACTGTAGTTCATGCAGACACAAGGAAAATTACAGAATGACTGCCATCAAAAGTGGTCCACATACTTACAACAATTCCACCTCAACATCAAGTATAAAACAGGAAGCGCCAACCATGTCCTTGATTGCCTTAGTAGACTTCCAGTCATGGCACTCACCATGGTGCTAGACTCTTGCGGCCATGATACCTCTGGATGGCCCCAACTCTATGAGATAGACCCAGAATTAGCCACCACCTACCAAATGTTGGGTGAAAATGCAGTTGTCGATAATTTCCATCTTCAGGATGGGTTGTTGTTCTGTCTAGGCCATATCTACATTCCATCAAGTGAGTGAGCGAAGCTGATTGGGGAATCCCACTATTGTTAGGTGGAAGGACACTTCAACGTCAAAAATATAGTGTAAATTCTACAAAAACATTTCTACTGGCCAAAAATTTGATAGGAGGTCAGCAAGTATATCAGGCCCCACACTGCATGTGTTATTGCCAAACCGACTAGTAAGAAACAGGGCATGTACACCCCTCTTCCTACTCCTTACATGCCATGGGAATCCATCTCAATGGACTACATGTCAAGCCTCCGGTCCACCAAGTGGGGAAATGACAATTTTTTTGTGGTTTTTGATCACTTTTCTAAGATGGCGATTATGGTTGCCTGCAAGAAGAGCATCACAACAGAAGCCACTGCCAATCTCTTCTTTGAACGATTCTTGGTACATTTTGGAATCCCACAAACCATTGTCTTAGATTGAGATGATTTATTTCTCAACACATTCTGGTTGAGCCTCTGGTCACTACTGAACACCAAGCTCACCAAATCCATGGCCTTCCACCCCCAAACAGATGGCCAAACTGAGGTCGTAAATTGAATGATCATGCATATCCTGCACATGTATAATTCCAAGAACCCTTGCACATGGGATGAGAGTCTTCCCTATGTCCAACATAGCTAAAACCAAGCCTTGCATAGCTCAACTGACCAAAGACCCTTTTAGGTGGGGTTGGGATTCCAACCATTGGGTCCCATAGATGTTGCACTTCCCCTTGTGGTCACCTCGGTCGACTCATCTCTTGCTCCAACTAAAACTGACAAAGCCACCCGGTTCATTGAGTGGATCCAACACATCCACCAATAGGTTTAGGATATCCTACAGAAGTCCAATGACAAGTACAAGAAGCGCCATGATCAACATCATGTGCCATATAAGTTTCAGGTGGGTGAAAAAGTTTGGTTTCACTTGCAAAAAGAACGCCTTACAGGACCCCATAGGAAGCTTTTCCCACTTCGTTATGGGATGTAAACCATCACCAAGGTTGTGGGGGATAATTCTTTTGAGCTCAAAATTCCTCCTTTCCTTGGCCTGCACCTAGTGTTCAACATGGACCTCCTTCAGCCTTATTTCCCACCATTATTGGACACCTCAAAAGTAGCAGAAAAGCTGACACCAACAGATCTCAACCCCGAGTGCATACGACAGGAATCCAATGATCAAATTGTGGAAACACATATCAAGGGCACTTGACAAAAAAGGATCCATATTTATCAAGTCGTCAAAGCAGGGAAACTCCTGCACCAAGGCAAGTGACTCACCCAGGGCCAAATTCAACATAAATTTCCTCATCTGATGGGGAAACTCAACGCAATGGAAACCATTTCTTCCTAAGGAGGGAGGATTGATCCAAGTGGATATCAGTGGCCAACCACCTTTTCCAGTTGGCTCAAAACAACTTTCTGGCAATTTTGGTAATTTACTATTTTTAGTAGTTTTTCGAGTCCTGAACACCCGGAGTCGTTTTGAGGCCCTAAATGACGTTTTTTTTGGGTATGTAGCAATTAAAAAATTTCATCATGAAATTTTCATCAACAGTTGTATTCCTCATATATATCTTTCCAACAGGCTATCATACACCTAAAATGAAGATCGTATGAAAATGTTACGACCTTGGGAAGTTGATGTATTGACTTACCCAAACGGGGCCCACATGGATATGGCGCTTTGCCTCCTAGGGTTAGGTTTTTGGATGTCTATGGTTTTTGACACTCTTGTTTATTGTAAAAGGCCTTTAGAGCTTCATTTTAATCATCTTCTTGTGAATGAGTGCAACCATCACATCTCTTCTCAGAGATAAGTCGTCACCATTCCAGCAAGCTTGTTTTCCACTACATTTTACAGTTTTAGCTTATTTCCTTATTGAATAGAAAACCAGTTTTACTGTATCTCTGTTATTCTGTGTTAAGCATATGTTAATAATTTGTAGTCATTTTGTTCTGCTCATTAAATATGGATCAGTTTTACTCTTTAGGAGTTATATCCCCCTCCCAACCAACAATTTTCAATGACGAAATCCAATGGGTAAAGTCCCAGATCTGAAATTCTTCGAACCTTGAAAATAAACGGTTCCGATCATGTTGAAACCTCTAACTTGCACATCCATTAACATCCACTTATCAACCTTTTCTATTGTGAAATAGTGGCTCCTACAATATATCTATGACTAGGATCTGGTCTCACCCATTCACTAATCAACGATTCTCGTTCAATATTGAGGTTTCATCATCGTCAGCACATGCTCATTTCCACACTCCGAACTTGTGCTCAACATCCTCTGACGAACAAATGAGATATGTTAGCCTATCGATATAACAATAAAGGTTTATGGTGAAGACCCAAAGGCCTCCACACCCAATGGGACCACTCTAGTCCCATCAACCCATCAATAGTTGACACATACCCCCTTTAGAACACGTTGGCTTCCTAGTTCACATCCTCTTCAACATGATGTCACTCTACCTCCCTACCTCAAATAAGCGAACCCCATTATGATCTATGGTTGGGATTTAATCTCAACCTTGCACCAATCGACGATTCTCGTTAGTCCTTGGTCTTTCATTGTTGTTGTCGGAGCTCCTCACTCCAACTCTCAACCACTTCCTCGACTCGACTTCTTGATGAATGGTCCCAATCTTCCATCAAATCGATCTATGACCATCATTGACTTGGTGTTTCTCTTTGTTTTCCACCCCCCTCTCTCTCTCTCAAATCCATAGTTTGAGACTTTCGATGACCTCTCCCATTAATATATGGTTGAGATCTATTTCCCGCACCAAATCGATGACCACGATCCTCCTCAGTTCATCTCAAGGATTTCTTCTGGGCAACGGTCCAAAATTGGTACTTAGCCAATTTCAGGGATTCTTCAAAGATTTTATCAAGTCTTCAAGAGTTGGAAAATTTCTCTAAGGCCATATACATAATTATTTCTATAATGAAGGTATAACCCTTGCATACCTTGCAATATTTCAGATTAAAATGGGTAATATTCTTGGGTCTTGAGGTTTTATTACCCATATAGGTACCTCCTAGACTCTAAGGCCTATATTCCATCTTCCAAATGAATATTTTGTCCATATCCTACAAACTTTCCTCTGAAGGATTGGGGTTCTCTCCCTGAAATCTAGGTGCTCAAGTCCCCATGAGGAACTTAGGATACCAGGGCACCCAAATCAATCTCAAAGTAAAGGTTTTGTACATATCTTACAAGATTTCCTCTCAAGATGTAAGGTCCCCAAGGATACAGACTACCCCTACTTATTTAGTTTCATGAATATAAAAATTAAGCAATTACCACTACTAGTACATTCCATTTTACTAAGGAATTTAACTCATTAATTACAAGAATTCACATTTCCCAATTAATCAAACAAACACATGTTTAACTCATTAACACACATCAACATATCGCATTGAATACTTATCTTATTTGGGAAAATTTCCACAACCAACTGACTGAGAGAGGACACCTTTCCTCCCAACCTTAGTACATACTATAAAGTGTCTTCCTATAGTACTCCCACCCCATGCCAATCCATGATATCACAAGGGAATGATTCAGCTAGTCTTTCCAATCAGATGATCCAGGAAGGTTACTCTCCTTCCTCTGCTGACAACAATAGAAGTTTCTCCCTTCCCACTGAGCTAAGGGATTCCATAGGTTTATCAGGTAGTTTATCAACTATATTTCCTTTGCACAAGGGAGCCCATTCTATGCTATATAGTACCTCAGCTACCTCCCCTTATCAGTGTCATTTTTTGTCCAGTAAGTACCAAGTTGTGGTCGTTTCTTGCTCCAGTCTAGATTCAGGTCTTATATGTTTCATGGTGATCATCATTAAATTGTAAAAGATTCCTATTTTCTTCAAGGAAATCTCTATGATTTCTTCCTTTCTTCTATCTACATTAGTGAACATCCATATTCGCTATGCCCTTCACCTATGAGCTTGTAACTCTTGCACTATTTCTCATAGAATTTTCCTCTATTCGTTGCATGATTTTTTCTTCCGATACCACTCTTGGTGACTAACGATTTCATATTCCACCCCTTATTTTTGTTCTTTTATATTTTTATCTGCATGGAAGTTCCTCGGTCTCTTCTATGTTATCCATCTGCCTGTTTGGGTAGTGTTTTTCACCTTTGGTCTCTTCCTTTCCAATCCTTGGGACTCTTGTGACTTTTGTTAGATGCCACTTGTTTTCTGAAGTCCAAATCCATGGAAGGGTATTCCGTGGTGTCCTAGACATTAGGTCGTTCAATTGACCCTTTCCTTCTCCAAGAGACCAAGCTGTCAACAATTATTAACTTCCTCAACCACTGATTTGACCTCCATAATTGGTCATGTGGTTTCCTACCAATTTGGGTACACTGGTAGGTGTGAGTTCATGCTTGCAAGCATAAGAAATCCTCTTGTTTTCTTCACTAAAAAATATCAACTCCACCTCACCAACCCACTTCATCAATTCCACATGTGATATCATGGCTAGTACTCTCAAGGCTCTTCCCTTCTCAGTCATTTTTCTAGTGTTTTCATTAATCAAAACAAGATTACACGATTCATAACATAATCATATGAAGTTTTAGTCATAATTACAATCATGGGGGAAAACAGGGTGTTACATTCCCCTCTTTTGGACTTATGGGCTTACCCGGGTTCTACCTTAGTTTTCCAACAAAACCCCTATCACCATTGACCCTTCTGGTAAACCAGAAGGCTACATCGCACACAATGTAGTCTCAACCGAGATGTTCTATGGGTGACTGTAGGACACAGGTGTCTAAATTCATGTAAGGGATTGGGTGATGTTCTTTCTTACTTCTTATTTCTACTTAACCATGCATTCTATTATAATATTTATCAGATCCATTCATCCATTCATTCATAACATTCATTTTTCATATCTATTCCAATGCGCACTATAATTAAATCCATTCATATATCTACCCATTTAATCATAATTGCAAAAATAGTAAAGCATTCAAACACATTGCACACATAGTTTTACCATGGTTCACCCCCTGGGGCTACGTCCCCAAAGATCTTCTACTTATTTTCTTATTCATCAAAAGACAATGTGTGCATTACATCATAGGATATTTGAGAGTAGTGAGGTGGACCAGATTCACACCAATATCCACAGCTTGCGACTTGAACCTCAGTTACATCTCCATATTAACTCCATCTGATCTCTACAACTCTCAACAATACCAAGATTCGAAAATCCAAAAAGACTCTCCAAAATAGACTTGTTGCACACACACTCTAAAATATGGATGATACTTTTATCTACCTCATACATCTTATTTATACTACAAAATTGGGTTAAAAAACCTTACATTACATTCCAAAACCCTAACCCTAACATGGCTAGGTTTTTCCCCAATTGCGTCGGATTTCCGCAAATCCTTTCACGCATGCTACATTTCCTCAAAATATCGTGTGCTCTCCTTCTCGGTCCAATCTTCCTTGTTTTCTGTGTTTTTCTCCCAAACATGCTTGCTCTAACAACCCCCCAACACTAACATGTGGCTTGTCCCAAGCCACTTAGCCTTAGTGTACCTTCTATAATGCTACCTCCAATGCATGAAACTTCTTTCCCAATTTTGTCGCTTTCTCCTTAGCATGTGTGCTCTTTCCCACTAGTGTCTCCAAATCCCGCACTGTCATGTGACTTTCAACAATTCTATGCTTTCATCTATTGCCTATTCCCATATTCCTTTCTCTATTTTGAGCTCATCTATCATTCCTTCGTCTTGTTGTTGAAATGGCTCCAACTGAGCCTGCCTTGCTTGTTTCTCCTCCTGCACAATCTTTACCTCTGTCTTCAAATATTTTAGCTCTCGCGTGGCCCTCAATCTTAGGGATATGTCCATTCTCTTCTTCCTCTTCTTTAATTCTTGAACCACAACGTTCATTTTTTCCTCTCTCTGATCCAGCTGCTGTATCTTCTCATCCTCTTCCAGGTTGGTCCAAATGTGTGCAATCTTTTCATATAGTTTTGACACTTCTTTAACCTCATGTGCTATACTCTCTACATGCATAGTAGCCTCCTGCTATCTCTTCTCCCATACTTCTATATGTTTTCTCAAAGTTAATTTATAATTTAATTCAGTTATCACTTTTTTGTACTTCTCCATTGTTTGCGCAATCTTCTGTATCTTTTCTTCTGTTGTAACCTCTTGTGTCTACGCGTAGTCTGGTATGCTCTTGTAGACTTCTACAAGATTTTTCTCTAATTTATTTGCGCATTGCTTCTCCTGATCCTTCTCCAACGTGATCTTCTCAAAATTCACTTGAGAAATCTCCTTTACCTCTCGGTCAAGTGTTAGGTTGGTGGCATCCACCCTAACTCTAGACTGTACTTCCAGCATTACACTCACTTATAGTCCACATAATTATTTTGTGGGTATGTTATCCATAAATAATTACATATGTTCCACATCCTTCACTGGTGTCTGCGCTGTGTTTTCATCCACCTCCAACATTTCTTGTGTGACTTTGAATCTATCACTACTCACTACTATTGTCTTTACACTCTTTTGTTGTTCTTTATGCACTGATGCTTCATGTTCCTTTTCTTTATGCTACACTTCTAGATGATGCATTGTATTTAGTTGTAGTCTATGTATGATGACATGTACTTCTACTAATTTATTCATAATTTATTCCCTTTGTTCCTTTGCTACACATACTACATCCTCCCATCTATCTTGGACTTTGTATACAACAAATTGTGCATCATCCCCTATAATAGTGTTGGTTGGAGGATTCTTGTGATACTTCATCTTTTTCCTTATTTCTACCTCATGTGTTCCAGTCCTATTCTTCATTGGGGTTGAGGTCTATGCCTTAGATTTCTTATTTGTTGCTTCCCCATATTTTACTTCATTTGGATGAGAGATATCTCCCTTCTCTCCATCCCCTTAGACTTATGTCCTCAAAACAATCTCTTTCTTTCTTGGCTTCTTGCTTGCTACACTACTTCTCGATTCTTGAATGCACTCTGCAACCTTCCTTGTATTATCTGTTGCACTACTTGTCTTCTTTGATGTTCCTGCTTCTTATCGATCCTTATGCTCTATTCCTTTCTTCTATGTTGTTGGAACCTTTTAGTGCGCATGCCAATCTTTCATGATCTAGTCCACTTCTTCGCATGATGTAAAATACCTCATTTCCAACCACTTCTTCTTTGGGTCCATTCTGGCCTGAATACACAAATGGTGTCTTGAAGCCTTGAAATTGACAATCCCTTCATTTTCTTGAACCACTTCAATTGGGATCCTCCTGACATTGGGTGTTTTCTGCTGCATATCTTCCAAGAACATGGAAAATACCGCATTGTTCTCCTGCTGGTTCTTAGGGTCCTTTTCTTTCCACAAAGTTTCATAACGCACTGCACAAAATTTCCCTTTTCTTTCCAGAAAGGATGAAAAATTGGGCTCCTTCCAGCATACCAAAGCCATCATTATTAGCAACCAGTAGTAATGGAATTCTTCTCCATTATCCTGCACATCTCTACAATCTATAAAAAATTGGTTCAATAAGTATGGTGCCCAGCTGAATACAACACCCTTTTTGCATTGTGTGACTACTGCTATTACTTCGGTCGGGTCCTCTTCCTTTATGCACTTTCTCAAAAGTTTGAAAGCCATTAGATTTGTGGAAAACTTTGTTCCATGGTCACTGATGTCATTTATGATTATTCCTCTGGTTCCCCTGTTTGTCCCAAACTGTGCTTTAACTTCCTTTGCAATTTATTTATCCCTAGATTTATTGTCCAAATAGTCTTCTTCCTTTACCCCGCTGGTAGGAAACCCTGCAATATTGGCTATGAGATCCACATCTATGGGGATCGACTTGTCCATCCAAATGATACATCTATGTACCCTGGCTAGTAGTTTCTTCACATAAAGGCACACATTCTTACCGCACCAGAAATGTGGTATATTCAACATATTCATAATGCCTTAGTTGTAAATACCTGTGATCCACTGCGCGGGCTCCAAAATGAGTTTCCCTAGGGGTCCTACCTCCCCCATGTTTTCCAAGTAAACTTTCTGCACAAAGTCAAGAAAGTTCATTGTATTTGTTACATTATGATCCACATATTTTAGCTCCGACACCTTTCCTAGCATATCTTCCACTGCAACTACAACATTTGGGAGATATGGTAAGGTGATTCCTACTACACTTGGTAATTTCCTCTTTTGTCCCGTAACTGGGTTTTCCTTTGCAACTTCGTGCTCGACTTCTTCTTCTTCTTCTCCTTCTATTTCTTGATGGCCTGTGATATTTTCAACCTACTCTGCGATGAATTCTTGTTTTTGTTTGTCCATTTCCTTTGCGTCTGTAAGGTTTTTGGGCTTAGGGTTTTCCCCATCGTTAGGGTTTTCTACACTCTGACCCACTTGCACTTGTTATTTGGTTGATATTTCTTCCTCTATTATGGTAGGAATGATAGATCCAGTCTCTGATGTCGTAACATCCTCCAGCTCCGAAAAACTCTCTTGTTCTTCCATTCCTTCCTTCTTCCTTCTTGTCTATCAGGTTACTCATACAAATCATCTTGGAGCGCCAATATTCGGGTGTGCCATCTAACTAGAATTGCACACAATCGACTGAATTTTCAGCTTGCTCAATCACGTTTTGCTCACGCTCTCAATTTATTTGTTGATAAAAAATTTCTAAGTGTCAAACTTGTCCACGCTTTTCCCTTTTTATAAACTCTGTCATTAATGTTTTGTCTTGTTTTTCACTTTTTCGGTTATTTCTTCATTTTGTCCCATGGTGTCTAATTTTCCTACGTGTAGTCTTCCAATTTATTTCGCACCAATTTATTTTTGTTGCAAGCTTTCATTACTGAATTATTTTTCTCTCACTTATTCCTCCTAATTACTTCTTTATGGTTTTTTCTTCATTTTTATGTTTTTATCTTCCTTTTTCTTCTTTTAGCTCCTATTATTTACAATATTTACAAGTCTACTTGCTGCACTGGAACTACTGAGAGTTAGTAGGTTGAATGTCCCTATACAGTTTCAGTCGACTACCATTTACCATTCCTTTCACTTTCTTTCCTATTAAGTCTTGTAGTTGTACAACACCTCCATCTGTGACACACTTTATCTGATATGGCCCTAGCCAATGCATTCTAAGTTTTCTTGGGTGCTACAAATAATTACTATCATAGAGGAGAACCAGATATCCTTCCTTAAAATTTTTCTTTTTGTTATGTTTTTCATGCCATGCTTTATCCTTTTCTTTTTGTACCTCTTGATGGAAACCTGCCATGATTTTGTCCTTTTTTAATTCCATCAGTTGAGCCAATATTTCCTGTGTTGTGCCACTTTCTTCCATATCTTTAATTGTTGCAATGCACAGACTTGGTATCAAATAATCTAAGGGAACTACTGCCTCCTATCCATACACCAATCTAAAGGGTGTTTTTCCTGTTAGTTTCTTGCAGGTAGTTTTATAAGCCCAAAGTACTACTGGTACCTTCAAATCCCAATAATCTCTATTTACATTACAAATCTTTTTCAAGGCATTCTCCAAAATATTGTTGAAGGCTTCCACTTTTCCATTTTCTTGAGTGATCCGGATTTATGTAGGAACACAATGAAATACAGAAATACACATAAACAAAGAGATGCAGCGGAAATAAGACTTCATTTCATTAATAACAAATGACTGAAATATGCTTACAGACAGAATGGAAATAAACTAGCTAGTGTGCTGGTAGCTTATCTCTGAGAAGAGATGTGGCTGCTACTCGCATCCGTGAGAAGATGATTACAATGAGGCTCTAGAGGTCTTTTTACAATAGATAAGAATGCCAAAAGTCATAGACATCCAAAAACCTAACCCTAGGAGATAAAGCACCAAAAGTCATGTGGGCCCCGTTTGGGTAAGTTAGTACATCAACTTCCCGGGGTCGTAACTTTTGCATACGATCTCCGTTTTAGGCGTGTGATAGCTCATTGGAAAGGTATCATCGAGGAGATTCGTTTTGGGGGATCAATTATTCCTTCAACTATCATTGAGAACCTCTATCTCAAAAAAACTTCATTTACGCCCTCAAAATGGCCCTGGAAGTTAAAACCTGCTAAAAATAGTAAATTGCCAAAATTGCCAGAAAACTGTTTTGAGCCAGTCAAAAAAGGTGGGTGGCCACCGATATCCACCTGGATCATTGAGGGTGGTAAGGAGTAATCTTCTTGTAGTATATCTTAAACTCTTCAAGCATTGCCTCAATTGTACTATTGATGAAGTGAGTCCCTTCATCACTCATCAATATTATTGTACATCCAAACCTTGTCACTACATTATCAAATAAAAAGTGTGCTACTGTCTCTGCACTACAATCCTTCATTTGTGCGGCCTCAGTCCATTTGGTCAAGTATTTTTTTGTTGTAATAATGTATCTAGCTCCCGATATTCTTGTTGATGGATTAATTGGAACTACAAATCTATTTCCCATTTATTAAACACTTGTAAAGTAACCTATGGTCTTAGTGGCATCTCATACCTCCTGTATGGCTTCCCAACACTTTGAAAAACATTACACTTCTGACAATATTTCTTTGAATCCTTATGAACTATTGGCCACCATATTCCTACATTTAATACCTTCTACGCGGTAGTGTTTCCTTCGTAGTGCCCTCATACAATCCATTCATGCATTTTTGCCAAAATAATGGGTCTTTCATGCTCCATCACACATTTCCTCAAGATTCTAGATACTCCAAGTTTGTATAAGTGACCTGCAATCAACTGATAATCTGCAGCTCTGACCACCAAGTTTTTGTTCTGTGTAGTAGTAAATTCTCTTTGTGCAAATCCTGTACTTAAAAAATCAATAATGTCAGGAAAATACTCATTATCTATCTGTATTAAAAACAATTGTGCATCTGGAAAGTTGTCTTCCAAGTTACTGGGTTCTTCTCCACTCATTATCCTAGATAAGTGATCTAGTCCTATGTTCAATATTCCAGACTTAACTACAACTTCAAAGTCAAATTCTTGAAATAAGAGTAGGAATATGCATATCCTTCCCCCCAACATTGGATTATTAACTAAGTATCTTAGAGCTGAATGATCTGTAAACATATTAAAGTGTTGTCCCAACAAGTAATGTCTGTATTTCTGCAAAGCATACACCATAACTAGAACTTCTCTTTCTGTAGTATTGTAGTTCTACTATGAATCTGATAACTTTCTACTTGCAAATGAAATAGGGTGATCTATATCAGCTTCTCCTAGTTGGGTTCATATTTCTCCTAATGAAATTGTAGATGCATCCACATGCACATAAAATTCTTTTGCCCAATCTAAAAATACTAAAATCGACGAAGTAACAATCTTCTCCTTCAAAATATCCAGACTCTTCTAGAATTCATCATTCCATTGGTACTTAGTATCCTTCTTCAACAACTTCTCCATTGGCGTGGTGATCTATGCATATCCTCTTATGAAATTTATGTACTACCCTGTATGGCCCAATGTACTCTTTAAATGACGCACTAACTTTGGTGGTGGTAAGTTAACTATGCCAACAATTTTGGCAGGATCAACCAGTAGACCATGTTTACACACCACATGTCCTAAAAACTTCCCAAAAGGTGCACTGAAAATAAATTTCTTAATATTTAATGAGATATGACATTGTCTGCATCTATCCAACATTATCCTTAATAATTCAACATGATATTTCAACAAACTGAACATTGTCCAATCATCCAAGTAAGCCTCCAAAAAATTATGAATAAAGTCCTTAAAAGCTGCTACTACTACTCTTGAAAAAATGGTTGGTGAATTCTTAAATCCAAATGTCATAACTGTATACTAAAATGAGCTCTACTTTGTCACAAACGTTTTCTTGTGTCTATATTCAGGTGCCATCCTTATCTAACGGTAACCTAAAAATCCATATGTAAACGAATAATCTTATTGACCCCCTACATTCTCCAAGACTTCATGTAAATGGGCTAGGAAAAGGACCATGTAGGAAAGCATCATTCAATTTTCTCAAATCTACAAAAATATTGATCCCTCCTTGCTTATTTTCTTGCACCACCATAGGACTGATCCATTCTAACTCTTCTATAGGTTCTATAACACTAGCTTCTAGCATCTTGTCAATTTTTGTCTTCACCTTCTCTTTGTATATTGGATTCAATATGTACGACCGATGTCTAATAGGTTTTTCTTATGGTTTTAAAGGGATATTCATCTCTCCTAGCTCTCTTGGTAACCCCTTCATTTCTGAGAATGTTGTTGGGAATAAGTCATTGTACTCATGTAGTAATTCTATGATCCTCTTTATTGTCTGATATCCCAATAATCTCCAATACATTCCATATTTGGGTTTTTTGCAGTTCCAATATTTACCTTCTTGATATTTAATGGTGCAACATAATCTTATGAATCAGGATTGGGACCTTCTACTTCCCTTTCACCTTCTACTTCTAGGATCTGGATATTGCATGGATTATCTTTTGTTGGTTCTTCTGCTTCTGCTACATGATAATAGTATAGCAATTATTTAATAGTCTGACTAGCCTGCCTCTGATATGATGGAATTATTTCAAACTCTGGTTCTTCAAATATCCTATCTCTTACCACTTTCAATGCCTTGTCAATCTATGGAATGTCATGCTCAAAGGAAAATGTAACTACAAATTTCTGTTGTGTCTCTTTCCAGTTAGCAATTTATCTGTGATGTTCATGTTCTGTGTACTAGTTCTTTGGAATGCCTTTTAGTGTGTGAATAAAATGGTGTGACCATTATTCTGGTGGTACTAGTATCCATTGAAATATGCACTTTTCTACATGTTCTTTATGTTGTACAAATCCCTCATATTTCTCCTCATATCTATGCTCCTGTTCTGCGCCAAATCGTATGCACAGTAACTTTTTGCACTGAAACTAATTGTTGATATTTGTCTTGTGTGTACCCCACCATATTGCAGGTGTATATTTTAAAGAAATATCTAATGATGGTAATCTCTTATTTTCCATAACCTCTACCTCATATTTCATCAAATATTCTTGTAAATCATTCAATCCATAAAAGGTAGGAGGTTCTCTTACCTCTGTACCAACCCATCTCAACACACACGTCATTCTGGCACATCTCCTGGTAGATAATTCATGTAATCATTGTTGCCAGTTTTACAGTTCTGTGTCAGAGTCTGAAACACAAGAACTAATACTCCTCCAACTGAGCATGCTATTTGCAGTTGGGTTGATATAATCCTCTTCGCACACAGTAGGTTTGTATAGCTAATTCACATCTTCTATCAGAACATTATTCATCGCAGGTTCCACATACCTGCTTCCTTCTAGGGATCTAATGGAGCAATGACTATGTATTCTACAAACTCAAATATCAACTTCCTTGTCTTCAAATTGATAATATCCTGGTTATCAAAGGCCCAATCCATACCCAACAGTGTTGTATATGGTGACGTATTGTCCACTATGTCAATGACTTCAAATTCATCCATGGTGTGCACACCATCTAGATATACTGGAATCCCCTTCAACCTTCCTATTGACACCACTCTGTGTTTATTTTCCAACTTCAAATAAATAGGTGAATACCCCAATTGTGGTTCTCCCATAGCTTTCCAAGTTTTCTTTGGAAAAACATTGACTCCAGATCCTAAGTCTAGTATAATATCCCCCAAATTGAAATATCCTATGTTAGCATTCAATATGAATTCCCTACTAGTTATTCTCTTCTTCTAGACTTGATTTACTATTTTTACCCCCTCTTCCCCAGGATTAAACTTTTCTAATAAATTATGCAATACTTGTAGGGAATTTTTATCACACAACAATTTGAGACAAGCTCCCAAAAAATTTCTTAAGTTACTTACTTGTTTTGAGGACTAATCTTGATTGGTCTGGTCAAATAATGAAGGCATGTCATAAAATGGTATCTCATCTACTGGCTTCGTTCCTGAAGTGAGCACAATATTTTCCTTCAAGATCTATTGTTTAGTTTCCTTGAATATCTCTTTCTCTTTGCATGCATCAAACTTGTGTTCAAGCATTGTATTCTTCTTGACCCACTAGTATTGGTCTTGATCCTTCTTGGTTGCGTATTCTCATGTCTTAGCTCCACCTCTAGTCACTATATTAATCTTCTTCCCATATTCTTCTCTATTTACCACCCCAATCCATTACACACTTTGATTAGTCTGGTTCCTCTTGTCCTTTGTTTTTATCAACAGTGTTGGAAAATCTTTTGTTTCATGGTTTGTTGCATGACAATACATACATGTCGCAGGTGGCTGTGGGTATTCTCTTGCATAGTTCCCTGGTTTTTGAAAGTTATGGCACACAATCGGTCCTCAACCTCCTCCAAATCCTCTTCCTCCATGACCTCCTCCTCTGAAGCCTCCTCTGTTTCCCAGATTATCTCCATCTGGTGTGAATTATATTGACGTCCTTCATTATACTGCGGCTGCAAGTTATTGCATTGTTGTGGTGCTACGCATTGTCGTGCAGAATTATACTGTTGTTTCCATTGAAATTACTGCGCATTATATTGTGGTTATGCTACAAATTGTTGCACAAGATTGTACCGTGGTTGTTGGGTAGTGTTATGCTGTGGTTGCTGTGTAGATTTTTTGGTTACATGTTCACCTTGCACCCTGTATGTATCTGCAATCCTTTCTTTCTTCATCTCCAAGATTCTATAGTCCTTGTCTTTGTGTTAAAATGACTTACAAAAGTTGCAAAATGTTCTCTTCGGTACTGTCTGATATTTCTGCATTAGGGGGCAATGAGAAGGATCATGCCCATGTTTTTTTCAAATCTCACACCATGCTCCTCCTGAAGCTAAATGGTTTGGCATACCCACTCCATTATACTGTGAAAATAATGGACACACATTCTTTTGATGGCCTTTTGTCCTGCACATTGTACACATACATCTTCTCTTTTCTCCTTTCCTTTGTTCTGATTCAACTGGTATGTTAACTTCTTCATATATCACTTCAACTCTTACGAAGATGGATTTGTATGCTTATACTGGTTTTCCTCTAACTGTAAGGATCCCTGTAGGGCCTTACCCTAACTTTGGATTTTTTTTTTGTTTCAAAGGGTACTTCAAGTGTGGAAACAAAGAATTAACAAACAAATGTCTATGTTGTGTATCAATAATGGTGTACTTTAAATTACCCTTTAACCTATTGAACTTCTTGTCCACATCCCGTACCGATTCTCCTAGTTTCTGCTTGATATCTATCATTTTATTCATAAACTGATCTTCTAGACTAGGTTTCTAAAATTCATTTATTAACTGACTCTACACATCTTCTACAGTTGTCGGTGTTCCTTTTGGGTTATTTGTTGAGATACCCATGTACCAATATAATGTACAGTCTCTAAAAGTGTTTTCCAACTGCACAACCTTTGTATCCTCATCTGTAATCTGATTTTCTTCCCATATCTTCTCATAGATGAACAAATGTTTTTCTGGATCATCTAACCCATCCCCTCAGAACTCTGGTAACCTGATGGTTGGATATTGTCTCCCCATTGTGAAATTTGTTGAAATACCACCTCCACGTGGTGTAGAGACTTGAATTATACTTTATAAACTTACACTTATGCTACTCGACCCATGTCCTGGAAAAATTCTTCTACCAATAATCACTTGTTGGTTAACTTTTTTTTCTTCTTCATTTCTATTAGTCACACATGAGGTTGTGGGTTCCACACTAATTCAGATCTGGAATGGAGAGCCTTCTTTTGCACTGGACCCATGAACTCTGGTTTTCCTCTCATATGTGGCACACAAGATATTCTCAATCTATTAGAAAAATAGGATCGTAGAGCAATAAAAGAAAAGAAATGCAGAAATAAAACACAAAATATACACAATACAATAGAGGCATAGATATATGTGGTTCACCTAGTGTGGGCTACATCCACCAGAGAAATTTCCAAGTCCTTCCTTATTATTATCCAACAAAATGAAGGGCTACAACCTACAACACACTCATTGTAACTTCCTCTTCTTTATCTCACAGTTTCCTCTCTCAGAATACAATATTCGTGATAATACACAGCCACAATACAATTTCCTCATAAAATAGGGTTTCCTTCTAGGGAAAAAAACCCTAAAAATAAATTCTAGCATCATATTTGCAACCTTATAATGAATGGTCCAGATTGACTATGAAATTACAATATTTTACAAGGTAAATTTTTCCAATATTTCGCTTCGGGGGCCTTTCCCCAAATCCCCCACTAGGGGGAATACAAAAATTGTTTGCTTCCCCCCCCCTAGACCCCCCTGGGGATAGTTATGGGGGGGAAATATCCCCCACACCCCTAAGTTAAGAAATGGGGTCAAATCATGACTGAAACAAACCTCTGAATCAGGAAGATAATCATGCTCCACAACCAATAACCTCCTATTTGGAGACTGATCACAACAACTCCACTAATGTTGTACCTGTTGAACTATACTCCACCTTGGACCTGAAAAATTTCTCATCTTCACCTTCATGCTTGAATACCAACTGAAACTGAGAAATAACTCATTTTCTCCCTAGTTACTCCCTCTGTTAACATGTCTATAGGATTCTGGCTAGTATGTATCTTTTCCAACTTCAAATGTCCATCTTCCAAGAAAGATCATATGAAATGGTACATGAGTTTTATATGCTTAGTATTTGAATGGAAGGCTGAGATATTTTCAAGATGAATGACACTCTCACTGTCACAGTACAACTTGATATTCTCCTCCTTCTTTCCCAATTCCTCCATAAACCTATGTAACCAAATCATTTATTTACTAGCCTCTGTAGCAACACCATACTCTGCTTTTGTTGTTGAAAGTGCAATAACCTTTTGTATTTTTGAAATCCAACTTACTGTTGTTCCACATGTAATAAAAACATACCCTATGGTGCTTATCCCTCTATATTTATCACCTCCCATATCTGAATCAACATATCCCCATAGAACATTTTCTGAACCTCCAAAACATAATGCATGAGTAGAAGTACCTCTCAAATACCCGAGAATCCACTTTACTACCTCCCAATGTTCTTTACCTAGATTTTTCATATACCTTCTCACAAATCCCACTGCATGTGCAATATATGGTATTGTACAAACCATCACATACATCAAGCTACAAACTATTGATGAATAATGGACCCTCGACATGTATTATATCTCCTCATGTGCCTTAGGACACATTTCCTTAGTTAATTTGAAATGGCTGGCCAAAGGTGTACTAACTGGTTTTTCATTCTACATTCTAAACCTCTCCAACACCTTCTCTATGTACTCACCCTGAGAAAATATCAATTTGTGTTTTTTTCCTGTCTCTTGTTATTCTCATACCAAGGATTTTCTTTGTAGCACCCAAATCCCTCATCGCAAATGAATTAGATAATTTCTTCTTGAGAATCTTTATATCCTGCATATTACACCTTGCAACACGCATGTCATCTACATACAATAGAAAGATAATATAACTTCCATTTTCTAGCCTTTTAAAATAAACACAATGATCAAAATGCCATCTACTATAACCTTGTTATGTCATAAACCTGTCAAACTTAAAATATGACTGCCTTGGAACTTGTTTTAGGCCATACAAGCTATTCTTCAACCTGCATACCAAATTTTCCTTCCCTTTGACCTCATACCCCTGTGGTTGTTGCATATAAATATCTTCCTCCAAATCCCCATGGAGAAAATTTGTTTTTACATCTAACTGTTCAAGATGAAAATATTTTACTGCCACAAGACCTAAAATAGTCCTAATTGAAGTCATCTTAACAATAGGAGAAAAAATTTCATCAAAATCTATACCTTTATTTTATGCAAACCCTTGTACAACAAGTCTAGCCGTGTACCACTTTTTTCCTCCATCTTCTTCCTTCAACTTGTAAACCCATTTATTCTACAATGCTCTTTTTCCCATAGGAAACTGAACCAAGTCCCAATTCTGGTTATTTTCCAAGGAATCCATTTCCTCTTTCATGCCCTGCTCCCACTTCTTTTTAGTGTCTACCTACATTGCCTCTTCATAACTTTCTGGTTCACCATAATTAGTCAACAATAAATAATACAATGAAGGAGAGTATTGTTCATGGGGTCTACTTAACCTGGTAGATCTTCTAACAACACTTACAGGAGTTTGAGGTACATGTTGCTCCTGTTGTTGTACATTTTTATTTTCTTGTACCTTTGGAATTTCTTTTTCATTGATCTCATCAAGCATTGTGTATTCTGGTTTTTCTTTTTCATGTTTATTTCCCTACAACTCATCTTTGTACATGACCTTCTCATTGAATACGACATCTCTACTCCTAATGATTTTGTGATTTTCATAATCCCATAAGCAATAACCAAAATCATTAACACATTATCCAATAAAGGTACACTTCTTGGATTTTGCCTCAAGCTTTGTTCTATTTTCTTTATCAATATGGACAAATTCTTCACAACCAAAGTTTTCAAAAAAGAATATTTTACCATTTTACATGTCCATGCCTCCTATATAATTCCACCATTCAAAGAGCTTGAAGTTCCTTTGTTTATTAAGTAAACACCAATATCTACAACATCTTCCCATAACTATAAGGGAAACCCTACATGCAATATCATACTCTTTGCACACTCCATGATGGTCCTATTCATCCTTTATGACACACCATTTTCTTCTAGTGTTCCTAGAACTGTCTTCTCTCTACGAATCCCATGGTATGAACAATAATTATAAAAATCCTTTCTATAATATTCACTTCCATTGTTTGATCTAAGACACTTCAACCTTTTTACTGTGTCATTCTCAACCAAAGATTTCCATTTCTTAAAAGTGTAAAAAACATTATATTTTTGTCGAATGCAATAAACCAAAGTTTTTCTAGTTGAATCATCAATAAAACTAACATAATAATGAGAACCACCAAGAGATGATACCTTAGTTGGTCCTCATACATCTGTATTCACAAGCTCTAAAATTTCACTCTTCTTTTCTTTTCTGACTCTGAGAAATTTGACTCTCTTATGTTTTCCATAAACATAATGCTCATAGAAATCCAAATCAATTTGTTTAAGATATGGCAACAAAATTATTTTTTGAAGTATCTGCATCCCCTTCTCACTCATGTGTCTAAGCCTATGATGCCACAGTGTTGTATCCATTTCCACTCCTTTAGAAGCTAAAGATATAGAATAATTAGTATTACCAATACATAAATACAATGTACCTACCTTCTCTCCTTTTTCTATCACCAATGATCCTTTAGTGACCTTCCACGCCTTATCTATAAATATAGATATACAACCTTCACTTTATAACTTCCCAGTTGAAATGAGAATTTTCCTTAGATATGGCACATGTCTTACCTCTTTCAACAACAATTGGTTTCCATTCTTTTTCTTTATTTGTACCTTTCCCATTCCAACAATTTTTCATGGTGCATCATCACCCAAATGAACCTGTCCAAAATCACCTTGAACATAATCTAGAAAATGTTTCCTATGGGGTGTGGCATGAAATAAAGCCCCTGAATATACTACCCAAGACTTAGAAATATTATCTACAAAAAGAATCAAAGCATCTTGTAACACATCACTTGTTACATTTGCTTCCTGATTTTTCTCCTGTTGTCCATCTCTTTGTTTCTTTGGAGATCTGCAGTCTTTTTTCATATGTCCTTTCTTCCCACAATTCCAACACTCTATCTTTCCCAGTCTGAATTTGGATCTACCCTTCCTATAATTCCCACAGTTCCTTGATCCCTTTCCTATATGCTTCTGTCTTCCCCTATTCTCCATGTTTAACGCATTACCTGATGTCTCACATGTTCTTTTATGTTGCATTTCCTCACTAAGGATAACACTAACAACATCATCAAAGTTTAGAGTGTTTGAACTTGAGATAAAGTTACTTACAACCATGGCCAAGTCATTCTATCTTTCTAGCAACGAGCACACAACTAGAAGAGCCCTGACCTCATCATCAAATTCCACTTTTACACAACTTGGTTGATTAGTAACCATATTAAATCCATTTAAATGATCTAGAACAAACCCACCTTATGAAATATTCATATTAAATAATATCTTCATTAGAAAGACCTTATTGGACGATGAGGGTTCTTCATACAATTTAGCCAATGTTTCCATCAGATCCTTCATTGTCTTTTCTTTTGAAATATTGAAAGCTATCGACACTGCCAGGCTCAGTCGTATCATTCCTAGTGCCTTTCTATCGATAAACTCCCATTCTTTGTCCTTCATGGCCATCGAATTATTTTCTATTCCGCTCAATTATAGGAATATGTCTTTCTGATATAAATAATCTTCCATCTGTATCTTCCATAACTGGTAGTTTTGTTCATTAAATTTTCAACCCTAAACTTTCAATCTTCCACCATTTCTCCCACTCAAACTAGGAACCCTCTTTTACTGTGAGTTACCTTTCTCTTTAATACCATTTGTTAGAAAAATAGGATCACAGAGTAATAAAATAAATAAAAAATATGAAAATAAAACACAAAATATACACAATACAATAGAGACATAGATATATGTGGTTCACCTAGTGTGGGCTACGTCCACTAGATAAATTTCTAGGTCCTACCTTATTATTATCCAACAAAATGAAGGGATGCAACCTACAACACACCCGATGTAACTTCCTCTTCATTCTCTCATAGTCTCTTCTCTCATAATACAATATTCACGATAATACAAAACCACAATACAATTCCCTCACAAAAGAGGGTTTCCTTCTAGAGAAAAAAACCCTAAAAATAACTTCTATTGTCAGATCTACGACCTTATAATTAATGTTCCAAATTGACTACGAAATTACCATATTTTAGAAGGCAATTTTTTGCCAATATTTCACTTCAGGGGCACTACCCAAAAATCCCCCGCCAGGGGGGGGCTACAAGACCCCCTGGTGACAATTGTGGGGGGGGAATCCCACCTACAACCCCCATTAGATAATGTGGTCCAAGAACGACTGAAACAAACCTCTGAATCAGGAAGATAATAAAGCTCCATAACCGACACAATCTTCCCCGTGGAGTTACAATCCTCTACCTCTTCCTCATCGTTGTCCAAGATATCTCACTTGGCTACTGCCCTCTTCTTATTATTCATATTATACTGGTAGGGTTGTCCACTACGCTTCACACTTGCATTCCTTATGATTTCCCTGGTTTGTTAATCATCCATCATGATGGGGTACATTTACTCCTTCTTTTGGATACTCTCCATATCCTTCTCGATTTCTCAGATCTTCCTTAGTGCGTCCCCCAACTCCCCCATGGGTGTAGAGTGACCTAGATGTATGATTCCATGGTCATCACGCCTTTATCATTTAATAAGATCTTGATCGATGTGTAAAGAGACCAGATGTACCCCCCTCTGGGCCCCTTCAATAAATCTTGCTCTATAGAAGTGTATGACTTTGCTGTATCTACTGCAAACTCAATGATAAACCCCACAGTAATGTTGTCTAACCAGAAATCCACTGCACAGATGAATTTATTATTAACCCTTTCTAACTGCATGATATTTTCAGCAGTCCATACTATAGCCTAATCTGATTAGTCACATTGGTATCCTTCAACCTTAAGAACCATTCTTGTAATAACTCTGGAAAGAAACAAAAATATGCTTCATGAAAATTAGTAAAGTCATACCTCTGCATGTACTCGCATGGTGTATACCTAGAACACTTATTATATCACTAGTACATTTGGGTCAAATTCCGACGGCATGTTCGACACAATTGCCACTTTATATTGTCGGGAGAACGACAAACAACAGACCCCCTCAAATATCATTTCACATGAATTCGCTTTTTTGATGACATAGATATCATATTTATTGAAATGTTTCATGTGGACACGTGTCCAAACCCCATATAGTCGTCGTAAGAATGATGTCTTGAACATGGAAAGATCGACGTCTTGGAGGTGGCAAGAGAGACATCATAGAGGTGGCAAGAGTGACGTCTTGGAGGTGGCAAGAGAGACATCTGGGAGGTGGCAAGAGCGACTTCTTGGAGGTGGCAAGAGAGACATATTAGAGGTGGCAAGAGTAAGGTTAAGAGGTATCATCTCCAATGTGGTTGTTATGGGAGAGACACTCTTGGAGGTGGCAAGAGAGATGTCTTGGAGGTGGCAAGAGATACGTCTTGGGTGTGGAAATAGAGACGTGAAGAGGTATCATATCCGACACGGTTGCTATGGGAGAGACACTCCAAGACGTCACAATAGTGACTGTGTTGTAGGTATTTAAAAAAAAAAACAATATCAATACTGAGAGGGACAGGTACATTAACCTTTGCTAAGATACTAGCCATATCAATATTTAAATCTATATCATCGGTCTTAGGCAAGGTTGGTTGAGGAGGAGGACTAAATTCCAATGGTAAAGGGGGTCTTGTCTACTGAGGTTTAGGATCACTAGGATATGTCTCGGGTGTGTTATCATGTGAACTCGCAATTTGTTGAGGATGATTCGAATCTTCTGGAAGATCCTTGTTCTGCAAAAACACACATTTAGAATGAAAAATTATTATTTATTTCATGCAATAATTAGTTTCTTTGTTATATATCTAATATTACAACATGTGAAATGAAATGATAATCATATTACATCATACCAAAGTTCACATACGATAATAAAATATCAAATAAGTTACATCTAAGATGTTATTCCAATGATGTAAAACATTCAACAATTCTAATAAACATTATTAAAGACCATAAAAAAATTATATGCCTAGCCTTTCCTTGCCTTGCCTTGCATTTACATGCATTTCCTTGACATTCCATTCCTTTCCTTTCCTTGACATGCCATGCCTTGTCTTGACATGCCATGCCTTACCTTGGCATGTCTTGCCTTGCCTTGACATGCCATGCTTTGCCTTGAAAAGCCTTGTCTTTCCTTGGAATGCCTTTCCTTGACATGATATGCCTTGCCTTGAAATTCCTTGCCTTGCATTTCCTTGCCATGCCTTTCCCTGACATACCTTTCATTGGCAAGCCATGCCTTGCATTTCCTTGCCATGCCTTGCCTTGACAAGCCATTCCTTTCCTTGACATGTCTTTCCTTGCCTTGACATGCCTTTCCTTGACAAGCCATGCCTTGCCTTGACATGTCTTGCCTTACCTTGACATTCCATGCCTTAACTTGCTTTGGCATGCCTTTCCTTGACATCCCATGCCTTGCCTTGCATTGCCTTGCCATGCATTTCCATGACATGCCTTGCCTTGAATTAACATGCCTTTCCTTGGAAGACCTTGCTTTTCATTGACATGCCTTGCCTTGACATTCGATGCCTTGACTTATCATGGCATGCCTTGCCTTGACATGGCATGCCTTGCCTTGACATGCCATGCCTAGACTAGCCATGCCTTGCCTTGACATGTCTTTCCTTGCCTTGCCTTGACAAGCCATGCCTTGCCTTGACACACTATGCCTTGCCTTGACATGTCTTTCCTTGACATGCCATGACTTTCCTTGACATTCCTTGCCTTGCCCTGATATGCCTTGCCTTGCATTGACATGGCTTGCCTTGGATTGAAATGCCTTTCCTTTACATGCCTTGCATTGACAGACCTTGCCTTGCCTTGCCTTGACATGTGAATTAACTTAAATGAGATATAGGAGGAAAGGGATGAATCCCTTGAATGGAAGAGCCTAGTAGAGGCCAAGATTGACAAGGAAGAGTAAGTACAAAGCAATGAAAATGATTTGGAGCAACAACTTCATCATTTGTAGGGAAAATTCCAAATCATGAGAATGTAGTGCACTGACAAAAAGAGACAACTTGAGGTAGAAAACAGTTCCTTGAAGGAGGAGCTAGCAAAAATTAGAAAAAAATTAGCTATCCAGACTGAGAGATTGGAGAAAATGGAAGCATTTATCTCCAAGATAGCATAGATAGTAGATGAAGTGATTAATTTTAGATAGCTATCAAAATTTTACAGTCTCTTCCTCAAATTGGCATGCACAACAGACATCTACTCCTAGACTTGAGAAAAACTCCATAACTCATCCACACGATGATATATCAATTGTTTTTTGCATATTATATATATTATTAGTTAAAAAAGGATTTGTCATGGCTGTTTGGTTCATTTACACACTTTTCTATCTCATCGACAGACATGGGGAGTGGTTCAAGCTCTAGTACGTTCATGGCTCTTCACCCTTTGAATTGAGACACAAAACTCAATTGTTCATGCCTCATAACTGACACTAAGATTCATGAGTGAGATTGAGGTGAAAATTAACATTGGAGCAACCATGACAAATCATTACAATTTAATTAAAATGAGTGTCAATAAGACCCCTTGGTTTTTCTCCTTAATAAATCTATAACTCTTCCTTCTGACATCAATTTGTCGAACCTTTTGTTTCTAAGCATAATATCCACTAAGATATTTATAATGAGTGGTTGGAGTCCTTATTTTGACCTCATCTTGGCAATTTTCATAATCTAGGAAGAAATATTTTCCTTATTTGTAAGAAATATTTTTAATCAGCGTTTTCATAGTTTTGGGCCTCATAAATGAATTTTTTCACTTGTGTTTGAGTTGGTATGCCTAAAAAATGTCAACATATCCCCTTTTGGAATTTGAAGCTAAAATTGAATCCCCTTGAATCTCAAAAATTGCAACATATCCCATTTTTCTATCTCAAACTATATGAATATATTGCTCTGAAGATCAACACTCAAGAAACTGGCCTAAATTGTGAAGCGGGCAGCGGTGTTATAATTTCTATTGTTCCACAGCTAGAAAAAAGGGACCCAGATTTGGGTATAGATGAAGAGTTTGAAGGGTGTACAAATTTTCTCCAGCTGAATCCAACTTCATATTTCATGAGTTTTGAAAATAGTCCTCTCTATGACAGTTATGGCCATGAAGATCAAGGGGATAGAACTGTTGATGTGCATGGTGATAGTGAGACCGTCACTCTTTTGGGAGAAAAAGGGTATCAATCTGATAACATTTCGGTTCCTTTGTTGGTTGATGAGAACCACAATGCAGTTTTGGTGCCTTATGAAGAAGATAAAGTATGAAACATTACCCCTACTATCCAAAAGGAACAACTACATATCGACTATGATGACAATGATTTTCCTAAGCTAAAATAAGCATGGTTCAAGTATGGCATCCAAGATGACAAAGAAGTGGATGTTTTTTCCTCTAATTCTGTCTAGACAGATCATGATAGAATCATGAGTATTCATGGATTATATTATGAAAACAATGAGGAAGTCATCAATATGCAAGTGGATCATTGCAGACTTTACACTTTTATTTTTTATGGACCTAAGTATGATATGGAGGATGGGCATGACCAAAAGAAGTCAGATATTGAGAAAAGTCAATATGCAAGTTCCATTTCTGAAGGAGAGCAGTTTTTGTTTCTTAACTCCAGCATGGATGTAGAAAGGGTTTGTGAACTGTAAAAAGAAGAGAGGCCAGATTTTGAGGCTTCAAACATTCTTAACAGAAAAATGGTCTCCAAATCATATAATTTGGATGTAGTCATTTTTCCTGATCTAGGGGGGGGCCTTTTCCATAAACTTGGATGATGACCGTTGGTGTGATGAGGATATTGATTGGGTGGCTGAGCATCATTTTGGCCAAATATGTTTGCCCAAAGTTGGAGAGAGGAACCATGGACATGGAAACAAACAAAATAGAGATCTATAATATGTAATTCACTTCAAATCTATCTCAATATGAAGATACATCATACATTTATTAGGTAGGAAATAAGAAATAAATTAGTCCACAAATGGCCAAAAGAGGTCAATGGAACTCATAAGTACAATAAGCACCAATCAAAATGTTGTAGTGTCAAAGGCATCCCTTAAAAAGGAAATATAGAAGAAAGAATCTAGACTAGTAGGACAAAGAACAAAACAACAAACCGTACTAAGAGGAATCATTATCAACCTGAAATAGAAGTGATGGGCTCATGAATCTTTTTTCGACATTGGCGACGAATACTGACAATATCACTCTGTGACTTAGCCAACAACTTTGTGTCCTTAACCTATCATGGGAAAAATAAAACATATTAATCGTGGTCAAGCCTACACTAATGAAAAAACTAGTTGAAGAAATAAAATGGATTTGACAACAACCAAGCATCTTAATTCATACTAGTAGTAAAAAATCTTACATTGCATGCTACCTTGTAAAATAATTTCAATAAACTGAACCTTGACTTGTTTATGAAATTTATAAACAAATGAAAGAATGAGATAACTATAACTCGTGTTCTACTTCCTAGCACCAGAGACAGGTTTCTAATTCATCCTTAAGAATGTCAACATTTTCATTTGGAATGCCATAGAAATGACGTTGTCCAATAAGCAACACTAAACTTCTTACAACTACCAGGATGATCTCTACTCCTCCATTTTGATCTATCTTGTTCTTCAACTTCTCATAAATCTGTTACACCAGTTTTGAGGATGGAAGCCTACTTTCTTCCAACAAGCGTGCAACAATCACACTTGATGGCATAGTCTGATGCATTTGTGTGTACTTCAAATGACTTAGTGTGATCTAGAAACTACAATACAGGGTCATCCATCACTACAATACGAGGAATTGTTGTGATTGTTCCTGAATAGCTTGGATTCTCTCGTCGAGAGTCACTTTTAAATTCTTACCTAAAATCTTCGAAATGAATATGATAAATCCTATAAAACAACGAACTACTATCATTTCCTCATTATAGATTGAGATCTTCTTCAAAATTGAAGCACAAATGGATAGAATAGCAACAAATAGAATCTTTCTAGCCTGGATATTCATGGAACTCAATCTCATTTAGAAAGATTATCTCTATTTTTCAGCAACTGAATGGGAAGTTTTTTAGGAAAGAACTTTAGAATCAAATGTGCTCGCCTAGCGAGAAAGGGCCCTGACCATGCCAACCAAAGAAAAAAGAGAACGAAAGTAGAAGATAACTTCATAATTTTGGAAATCTCTAGGAGTCATGTTTAACCTTGAATTATATTAATAGATTCTACAACAATAGTCCCTCAGACTCAGAAAGTAATAATGAAAAAGGTTGACCCAATAGTAGATTTCGTAGCTCCCACCATTGGACCCAATGAAGCAAATGATATACGCATCATATCATCCAAAGAAATGGAAAATACCAAAAAGTTTGAATCCACGGCTAATAAAATTGATTCATTTGGCATTGACATAATAGGAATATTTCATCTATTAAGGAGGATTCCCCAAATACCTGAAATAGAGATGATCATAGAAAATGTGAAATATTTGATAGGATCCTTTCGGGAAAGTGGAATGTAAGATAAATTCAAATGTTATAACTCCAGTACGATAAAGAAAAAGTCCCCTCCCCTTATTTCATTTCTTTTGATCGTTCATCAAGTCGAAAAGGAAGTGCTTCGTCATGGTAGCCCCCCACTTGGACGTCATGTCATCCCCCCACTTAGACAAATTACTCAACTATGTGTGTGCTATGGTTTCTGCTGCTAGTGAGATAATGATGCAGAAGCATCCATCATGAGGTAAAGGACCTCTAGAAGGTCTTCATAATTTATGAAAGTGGGTTTCCTATGATTAAATGTATTTTTTCTAAATTCCAGCATTAGATCAAAGGGTTGAGTGATTTTAGGAAGGAGTTAGATAAAGATGAGGTTTTTTTGTTGTATTTTCCCTAAGTTTTAGAGGATTCAATCCTATATTTTTTATTAGAATGGATCTCCTCTTGGTTGTATAAATGAAATTGTTACAGTGTAAGCTAAAAATAAAAGCAAAGTAGGAACAGTGGTCGTGTTGTAGTTAGGAAGTGTGGAGGAGGTCTCAAGTTTTAATGACAAATATTCATTGAAGACTCCATTCATTGTTTTTGTTTTCCCTTTCCCCTATTCAGTTTCCAAGTATTAATGTTAATATGAATCGAGATTTCTGTGTGATTTTCTTTATTGAATGCCAATATTAACACTATGAGTTATCGATGAATTCTCTGATTATTATTTTGAGTTCCTTTGAATTTTCTGCCTACAATCTATTTAAGTATAAGTCATAGCTTCCAATGACTAAGATTCTACCTGCAAATCATTTATGCCATAATTCATCAAGGTGGAAGCAAGCCTTTTTTACAAAAGAATCGAGAATATGCCTCTGTTCAAACAAGAGTTTTGGAAGGTATGATTCTAGTAAGGCAAAATCTTATATTTGGTATTGTTTATGATGTGCGCATTATGTTGATACAATTGTAGAGTTCCAATTGGAGTTGCTAAGGAATCCTGTCGTTCCAATATCGGTGATTGTTGACCTGTATAGATCAACAAAGAAAACAAAATGCACCTGGAATAATTATCGGCCTCTGACATTCAGTTGAAGGGACAAATTGTGTCCAAGAAATGTGATTTGGCATCATTCAATGTCGAAAGCAGGGAATTTTGGTTGTATCATGAGTGATTCAGGATAGGAAATCGTGGATATTGGATCATAGGTAGATCGTGAGCCTAATGAGAATTCATTGGTTCATTTTCCCATTTGACTGAATCAACACGGATTAAGTGTATATTGGGATGGAGACTAAATCTTGTGGTCTGTATTGAGGGTCCTCCTTAAGTGAAATCAAGCCAAATCAGGTTGTATTCAAGAAAGAGATACCCCCGTAATGTTTGTTCATGAGGTATTTCAATATGTTTTCCTACGTTATGCACTCACTTGATTTGAAAAAAATTATTCAACAAGTAATTCAAACCTAGTATTCTTTGTTGTTGTTTTCTAAATAAAATTATATTGTGGACAGGTTGTCGAAATGGGGAAGGTTAAGAAGCAATATATGGGGATGGGAGTTGCAGTTAATGGAAAAAAACGTGATTAATAGAAGATTAGGTTTAAATGTATGCGCCTCCATGTGAAAGAGTCAAGCCATAGCCAGATGAGCATCAAAACTGTACCGAAAGAGTGGAAAAGCCATAGCCAGATGAGCATCAAAACTGTACCGAAAGAGTGGAAAAGCCACAGCCAGATGAGGACCAAAACTATGCTATGTCTATCACTGAAATAAATGTAAAGTACACAGAAAGCCATCTCTGGTATTGTATTTTCATGAATAGGTTTACATGTCTCACTTACCTACCATGCACGAATTCGATTTATGGAGGCGGTAGACAGTTATACTGTTTATTATTCTTATGAATCTGATCCCTTCTACATGGCTTTTGACGGACCAATTCCATGTGTTGAAATAGTTTCAGCTACAACTACTATATATTTCTCTACAACTAGCACTTATATACAGAGGACATATAAAACTGACTCTCTGAAATCTCTGAAGAATATTTGATCTGCAATTTCTTGTTATATCTGCAAAATCACTCTGTCATGCAGTGTCATGGCCTTAATCAAGAGCACCCTTCAAATAGGGGATGGTTCGATTGATAGTTATCAGGATACCGACAAGATCAGCCGTAAAATTTTCTTTGTACTGGAAAGCAATTGGTTGTCACCATATAAATCATCATGTCTTGCGGAGAACTCGAAGTATGCAGAATCAACCAAAAGAGTGTGCATTTTAAGCATCGATGGGAGAGGAATGAGAGGGAATATCACCTGCCGTTATCTCTCGTATCTCCAAAACGCTCTGAAACTCAAGACGGGAAATCCTAATGCACACATCTCAGAATATTTTGACATTGCCGATGGGACTAATATTGGGGGAATTATCGTTGTTGTGTTATTCGCAAAGGGTGAAAATGACAGAGCTCTTCACACGGCCCAAGCGATGATGGATTCCATTATAGGAAAGGGGAAACAGATGTTCCAGTTTCTGTCATCATGTGGGTTGTTGGGTAAGCTAATCCTTTGGATCAAGGAAACCGATGCATCAATAAGCTCCAATATGGGGTATTCCTGTAGATATCAATACGGGGTATTCCTGTACATATCAATATGGGGTATTCCTGTAAGTATAGTATAGGGATTCTGTTATCACATGTTTCTGCAAGGGGGATGTTTTTGTCTTGGTTTTGGCCTCTAGGAGACAAAACGAAAAAAAAAAAGGGGCTAAAAACCCACTAAATGGCGACTATCCTAAGTTCGTCGGGGTCGACATGACCATTTGGTGCGTGTAGATCTAGGCGACTGAGATCTGTGTGCCCTAGATCGATAGGCATTGATCGTATCGCGGCCTCAACATGCGCGGTTGTTAAAAAATGTAGAGTGGGTCGGGGAAGAAACTGTGGTTTTGCAGAGGTGCAATGCGTCAGCCAGAGACACATATCGGGCCCAAAAGAGGGGAAGAATCAAACCTCTTTTCTTGCTTGTGTGGTCCCCACAATATCCTCAGTATTTTCTTCCCCATTCACAGTCACCCACCTGGCCATCTCCCATCCGTTATTCCATGCCGAGCACATCACTTGCCCAGTCAGCGGCCATGTCTGTTGTCAAAATTTCCCGCAAACATCTGGCTCGGATCCAAATGGTAGAGTGCTAGGGCCGCCACGTCCTACAGGTGAAAAGTTTACTTGGGCCTTCCCCGATCCTGATGAAGCAGTTATTGAGGTTGGGTGGTGGCAGTTGAACATCATTTCCACCATAAATGGAAAGACCAGGGAAGGAATGTCAGTTAGTCGACTCATTTGCAGGTTCGTTCTGAAACGCGATTGTGTCTGACCAAGGTTCACGTTTGACCAGAGACTGCATGCATAGTCTGTCAGGAAGCATGCAGACGTAATGCCTTCAATGCAACCACTTGAGCATGCTTCTATGTTTTGGCTCTGAGTATTTAGAGGTCTTCTTCATATTTTTTAAAGATAGATGGTTGAGCTAGGCTCACGATTTGTAAAGTTTTAATGAAACTCTGGTTTTTCTAGTTATGCATATGTATCTGAGACTTCATGTTTAATGTAAGTCAATTTCCTTTCATCTCTCTGCAATAATTGTGTTAGAACACTTAGGCATGGAAGATCCAGTCGAGGGTAGTTATGTTTTGTGATGTAGGTTTGATCATAGTGATATCACAACTAGGTTTAATCAGTTTCATGTGTTGTCTTTTTCCTCTTACACTAAAGAGCTCGGGCATGGATGATCTAGTCGAGTTGTTGTAGCTGCTTTGTGATGTATGTTTGGTCATTATGCCATGAAAACTATGTTTCTCAAATATACTTCAGTGTCTGAAACTTCGAATCCAAGAGGATCTTGTTTTCTAAGTTTTTCCCCTATAGGATGCTGGAAGACCGGATGTCCATAGCAGACCTCTTCATTTTCCTCAAGTTCTTCCCCCTACTCACCCTTATTACAACTTACTGACTGAAGTTAGATTGAGACCTCACTTTCCTGTGCATTCTAGCCTAGTTTTATGAGTTAAAGTGATATAATCTTGAGACTGTGTCCATCAGACCACCCTTAAATTTATTCATTGTGACATAAAAATTGATGGGTATTGGGCTTACCTTTGCTGCAATCCAGAGGTGAATTCTAGTTCTAACATTTCTGGCACCGTTTCTAGGGATGAATTGAACATTTTTCGTGGGATTGAACGACAAGCTTACTGGTTCTGAAGGTGCATCAAGACTTAGTACATCAAAGATTGCAAATGTGCACCTGACGATTCCACTGTGGCGACTCCATTGAGACAAATCCATTGTTTCAGTTGTGGCTTCTAGGGGCAGACACACGAGGTACACTCCATAGCTACCTTTAGCAACACCTGAAGTTGATCCAGAGAAAATTATCAGAAGACAAAGGACCCTTCAGGACAACACTTCTACTGCTGAACCAGGTGATTCTGGTAATTTTAATTCTTCTCCTATAGCATCTCCAGTAGCTCTTTCTCACTTTCTTGTTACACCATCTGCTAAAGCTTCTAGAAATTTAAATTTTGGGAGTGTTCATGCTGATTTCCCCTCTCCTAGTTTCACTACTCCTCCTCCTATTAAAGTTGTTGGTTTTGTAGAGAGGGAAACCTCTATTCCTCAGTTGTTTCCCTTTGTTCCATAAGCACACCCCCAATCTCACCTATTCGAACTCCATCCCCTCCTGGTTCTCCTCATGTTCACACTCCAATGGCAGGAGCTAATCTCTCCAAAAATAGAATGGATGCTATAGTAGCTTCCAGATACGCCCCTCTCATTTTTCCTCAGCCTCTTAATGCCCTCCCAGTCAGTGGCTACCTTAAGCAGCTTCCTAAGTTCACAGGGGAGGGAGATAGCACTACAAAGGAGCACCTTGCATCTTTTTATAGTTATGCTGATAACTATGTCATAGTAAATGAAGATGTGTGGATGAAGATTTTTGTACAAAGTCTTGATGAAGAAGCCAGAAAGTGGTTTAGGGCCCTGACCCCTGGATCCATTAATGGGATTGACGCTTTAGATGATATCTTCTTGAGACAGTGGGGGGATAAAAAGGACTTCATGTATTATATCACCGAGTTCAGGTCCCTAAAAATAAAAGAGGGAGAGTCTGTCTTTGACTTCTCCAAAAGATTCAACAAGATGTTCAATAAGATCCTTGTTGAGATAAATCCTATTGAGGCCTCTGCCAAAATTACCTATGCTAGTGCTTTTGATCTCAACTTCTGCCTCTGTTAAGAGAGAAGAGATACCTCCTTGGCTCATATGCAAGATGCATCCCTAGAAGTAGAGTCTAATATATTGGCAGTGGACCGACTCAGGAACAAGGCTGATAAAGGAAAAGGAAGATCTGAAGCCTCAACTTCCAGTTCCCCCCCNTAAATGGATGAAGTAACCAAGTTACTAAAATCATTTCCAGACAATGGAAAGGTTGGAATTAGAAATGAAGCAAACATACATAAATCCTCAAAATGTTGATAACAGAGGCAACTTCGGGAGGCTGAATAACAATGCCCCTCAAATTATGCAAAGAGAACCTCATAACAAAGATAGGGATGATCAGAAAGTCTAGACCCCTCTTCAAAATAACCTTGTCATAGATGAAGGTGGAGAGGAAGAATACCTCGATCCAGAAATTCAGTGTCTTGAAGATACATCCTCTTCTCCCCACTTAACACAATTAGAATATGAGGAGTCTCTCATGGAAAACCAATTAAACAAGCTAAGCAAAGGGGATAAGGCCAGTGACAACCCAAATAGATACAACCTCAGGTAAAAAAAGAAAGGAGGAAAGCCTGATGTTCCTGAGCAGCCTACTAGAGCAGAAAATCTTGCCAATGATGTAGCAAGCAATAGCAAGGAGAAGAAAACACAGAAACTCCCACCAATAGTCAAAGGTCCCATCCTAGAGGTAAGAGAAATTCTGAAGCCCCCCTCCTATTTTAACTTTGAGCATGAAATTCAGAAGATTAGGATTCTTGTTCCCCTGTCAGAGCTGGTCAAGCATGAAGAATTTAGGAGATACCTATCTAAGCTATTGGTTCTTGAACCCTCGAATCATCCCACAGACTCAATTAATTTGCAATATGAAAATCTAGCAGTCATCTTAGGTCCCATGGTAGAAGATAGAGATGATTCATCCCCTCCCTTCTACACATCATTGAACATACATGATAAGGTACTGCATAATTGTCCGATGGGTTCAGGAGCCTCTCATAATCTCATGCCTAAAACTGTCATGGAGGAACTAGAACTGGAAGTCACCAAAGCATACCATGAATTGTATTCTTTTAATTCAAGGAGGGTGCAGTGTCTTGGGGTCATTAAAGATTTAGTTGTGACCTTGTTTCAACTGCCCATGAAAAGTGTGGTCATGGATATTGTAGTGGTTGATGTTCCCACAAAGTTTGGCATGTTATTGTCAAGAAATTGGATAAAAAGGCTTGGGGGAACATTGCAGATGGACCTCGCATATGCTACTATTCCCGTGTTTGGGGGGGAGCATAGAAGATTGTACAAATAAGCTCAGTTGGCCTACATTATTAGTGATGAAGCAGACCCCACCAATCATCCTATATTTTCCCTTGATACTAATTTGGGATCCAGCTTGTTGCAGCTCACTAATGTCCTTGAACCTCCTCTTGAAATCAGAAAAAAAGTCCCTTAATCTCTGTGAAGATTCTCCTCTGATTACCTCTGTTTGGAAAATGTTCTTTGATGGAGCCTCTTCTAAGGAGGGTGCTAGTGCTGGGGTGGTCCTTGTTTCACCTATTCAAGAAATTATATTCCTATGATACAAGTTAGAATTTGAAGCTACCAATAATGTGGCAGAATATGAAGCTCTTGTCTTAGGTTTGAGGGCTGCAAAAGATATGGGGATTAAAGAGATAGAAGTGTTTGGAGATGCTGAGTTGATTGTCTAGAAGATAAGAAATATTTATCAGTCCAAACACCCTAGGCTCAGAGGTTACAAAAATGAAGTATGGGACATAATTGACAGTTTTTTCTTGGCTTTCAACATTTCATTTATTCCAAAAGAAGAGAATGTCATGGTTGACTCTTTGGTTGCTTCAACAAGCAATTTCATAATTCCTCTGTCACTCACGCTCAGGTATGATTTACAAGTAAAATACAGGCCCTCTATACTTGACAATGTCAAGCATTGGAAAGTGTTTGAGGATGATCTTGAAATCAAAAGATTCCTAGAAGTTGTGGATGAGTTTTCTGCATTACCCATCGATCGAGATCCTGATTCTGACATTGATCCTCATGCTGATGTTTTTCTGAACAAGATTGATCATCATCATATTGTTCAACTTCCTAGAAATGACATCCCAAAGGGACTAGTCCCTCTGGAAATGTTATTTGACATAAATGATGTGGCAGTAAAGGGTAAAATCTCAAATGATAATGCTCATGTAGCTAAGTGAAATATTGGCACAAAAAAGGATCCAAAGTTTCTCAAGTTGTCAAGTAGCTTGTCGAGGGAACAAAGGGCCGAGTATGCTGAGCTATTAAAATAATTTGTTGATGTGTTTGCTTGGACATACGAAGACCTTAGAACATATGACACCACTTTCATTGAACACAAAATCCCACTAAAGGAATAAGCCAAGCCATTTAGGTAGAAGTTAAGATAGATAAATCCTATGTTACTACCTATTATGGAAAGGGAGGTGAAGAAGATTTTGGATGCTCAGATTATTGTTCCTTTGAGATATTCTGAGTGGCTGGCCAACCTAGTCCTAGTGAGAAAGAAGAGTGGAGAAATCAGACTCTGTGTCGATTTTAGGAATCTAAACATAAGTTCCAAGAAGGACAACTACCCGCTGCCAAAGATGGAACACATATTACAGAGGATAACAGGTACATCCAGGATTTCCGTGATTGATGGCTTTTATAATTACAATCAAATCTCTATTATACCTGAAGACAGAGAAAATATAACCTTCACCACTCCCTGGGGCACATTGATGTATGCCAAAATGCCCTTTGGATTAATGAACGCAGGAGAAAGCTTTCAGTGAGCTATGGACATTGCCTTCGTTGGGGAGAAGGATAACTTTGTTTTCATCTCTCTGAATGACATACATAATAGTTTTTTCCAGATATGATAAAGAACATTGTTGTCATCTGAGGAAAGTCTTCTTGAAATGAAAAAGGTTTGGTCTCTCCTTAAATCCCAAGAAATCATTGTTTTCCATGAAAGAGGGAAAATTGTTGGGACACATAGTATCAGTTGAGGGGGTCAACATTGATTCAAGCAGGGTGGAATCTATTCAAAACTTGTCACTTCCCAGATCCAAGAAGGAAGTCCAGTCTTTCCTGGGCAAAATCAATTTTATGAGAAGGTTTGTTTCAAATTTTGATGAATTGATGAAGCATATCACAGCCATGACCAGGAAGGGGAATGAAGTAAAATGGACTATTGAGTCCAGAAATTATTTTGAATAAATCAAGAAGGTCCTGACAGAGGCACCTATTCTTATCAGTCTGGATTACTCCAAGTATTTTTTGATTTTTTCTTTTGCTTCTTTTGATATAGTGGCAGTTGTTTTATTGCAGAAAAACGTTGAAGGGTTGGAGCAACCTATTTCATTTTTCAGCAGAGCACTGAGAGATGCAGAGGTGAAATATGACATCATGGAGAAGCAGGCATATGCATTGGTGAAATCCCTCAAGGCTTTCAAAATCTATGTCTTTCATTCAAGGGTTATTGCATACGTCCCTTCAGCTATTGTGAAGGACATTCTCATTCAGCCTGACATAGATGGAAGAAGGAGTAAGTGGATTGCCAAAATCCTTGAGTTTAATCTGGAAATAAATCCCACCAAGCTAGTTAAAGGCCAAGGTTTATCCATTTTGTTGGTTGAATCTAATTGTAAAGATTTGGGGGTTAACTCCATCAACACTTGTTCAAAAATTTAGTGAGCTAAGTTGTCTGATAAAAATCCACAGAATAGCCCTCCATTAGCAGAATGTGTCTGGTACAAAGACATTATATTTTTTCTGTAGGAGTTAAGGCCTCTAGATGGAATGGGGAAGAGAAAGGCAAGAGATTTGAAGCTCAAAGAAATCAGGTACTACCTTATTGACCATGTCTTGTATTGGAGAGATCCTCTAGGAGTGCTTCTAAGATGTTTAGACCCAAAGAAGGCCCAAAATATTATGTTTTATTTTCATGACAGTCTGTGTGGGGGAAATCATTTCTGGAGAACCACAGCCTATAAAATTCTCAGGGATGGGTAATTTTGGCCTACTCTATTCAATGATTTCTATGCAAAAGTCAGAACTTGCATCAAATGTCAGAAATTCTCTGTAAATCAGTAGCTCAATTCTCTGCCATTGAAGCATGTGGTAGCTTCAAAACCCTTTCAGCAGTGGGGCCTAGACTTCATTGGGGAAATTCATCCTACTTCAAGTGGTCAGCACATGTGGATCTTAACCATAACAGATTATTTCACTAAGTGGATAGAAGTTATTCCCACAAGGAGTGCTTCTCATAAAGTGATCATTGGTTTTCTTGAAGATATTATGGCAAGGTTTGGTTGTCCGAATAGAATCGTCACTGATAACTTTGCATCCTTCAAGGATGAACCATTGATCAATTTTTGTGAGCAGTTCAGAATTTCATTAATCCACTCTACCCCCTACTACCCTCAAGGCAATGGATTAGCAGAGTCCTCAAACAAAATCCTAATAACGATCATCAAAATACTGCTAGAGGACAATAAGAAAGCATGGGATTCAAAGCTCAAATTTTCCTTGTGGGTTGATTGAGTGACAACAAAAAGGTCCCTGGATACCTCTCATTTTGAACTTGTATATGGGACTGAAGCAGTTTTTCCTGCCCAGCTCGCCCTGCCTGTGGAAAAATTCTTTCAGGATTACCAAGGAGAGTCTGATGATATGATCAGAAGAATTCATCAACTGGTAGAATTCCAACATACTACAGAGCAGCTATTGGACAAAGTGCATGAACGTCAATAGAAGATCAAGCAAGCCTTTAACAGAAAGGTGAAAAGGGAGGATTTCCAGATGGGAGATCTAGTACTTAAATGGGATGTGCCAAGACAGGATAAAGGAAAACATGGAAAATTCAAATCCCTTTAGATTGGTTCCTTCAAGATTTCTAAAACGTTTCCAAACAACACTTACATGTTGCATAATTTGGAGGGTGATGAAGTCTTTGGTGGCCCTATAAATGGGCATTTTCTAAAGAAGTTCTTTAATTGAGCCATAAGTGGCTCCTGTGTCTTTGTAAATATTGTTTTTCTTTTTCGTTTTTGGTTTTATAGAAGACTCCACAACCCAACAGAAGGTGACTGGAGCTGCAAAGGAGATATTAGAGCCTCGCAGGGAGGACTCTATCCCCCATGGAGCCTAATGTTATCACATGTTTCTGCAAGGGGGATGTTTTTTTCTTGGTTTTGGTCTCTAGGTGACAAAAGGAAAAAAAAAGGGGCTAAAAAACCACTAAATGGTGACTACCCTAAGTTCATTGGGGTCGATGTGACCATTTATCACATTCAACTAAGAGACACATAGATATGGGCGGCTAAGATCTGTGTGCCCTAGATCGATGGGCATTGATCATATCGAGGCCTCAACATGCATGGTCGTTAAAAAATGTAGACCAGGCCGATGAAGAAACCGCGGTTTTGCGGAGGTGCGACGTGTCAACGAGAGCACACATCGGGCCCAAAAGAGGGGAAGAATCAAACCTCTTTTCGTGGACCCGATATGTGCATGTGCATATAATTTCCCTATCCTAGGTCGACAGGTGGCTGCTCTGTCCTGCTGACATCTTTCCTCCACTCCATATTTATCCTCCGTTTGTCACATCCCCTGCTCCCCTATAACTTTCGCTCCCTCACACCTATCCTCCACTCACCATCCCACCTGCCACATCTCCCCTACTCATCTCTCACCACCTGTGACACCTCGCACCACATCACCTATGTTGTCTTACACCTCATCTCTTGCTTGTGTGGTCCCCACGCTATCCTCAGTCTTTTCTTCCCCATTCACGGTCGCCCACCTGGCCATCTCCCATCTATTATTCCATGCCGAGCGTGCCACTCGCTTCGTCAACAGCCATGTCTATTGTCAAACTTTCCTGCAAACATCCAGCTCAGATCCAGATGGCAGAGTGATAGGGCTGTGTTAAGAACCTAAATATATCTACAAATATAATCACCACAAATACTGAATACACAATAGATCCACAGAGCAATATAGAAGAACAATATGAAAAATCTATTTTATTACTATCAAACCCTTGAGGTAGGGAAACACCATACAATGGATCATATTATGGAAGGGATCCTCTCATGTTCACTTGCCTCTTTGAGGGGGCTTCCTCCTAATGAGCTTCATATCCAAACACAATATTTCTCTTCATATCCCCTTACATTGCTTGAACCCCTTTATATAGTGCTACCATCACCTAATAGCATTCTAGAGGAGGAATATTCTAGAAGTAGAACCTTTTAAGAAGTCATCTTACATTTATTATATCTAACTACCATAGTGGGCCTTATTTAATAATATAGTGGACCTAGTCCACCTTACATTGAATGACCTCCAATATTATCACTATGGACCCTCTGCCCCCCCCCACTACCTCTCTAGCTACCTTACATCTTTCCTAGTGCTCCCTCGAGGATCCATTGTATGGTGTTTCCCTAACTCAGGTATTCCATTATACAAATTGTGCTTCGATGTGTGATTGATAGTTAATACATCAATACGAATATTTGTGGTTTGATCTATCATTAAAGTTAATGTTAGTTAGTGTATCTTCTAAGTTATTGATTATTGTTGTTTTGATTATTTAGGATATCACAATGGAACATAGTAAACATAGTTTGAAGGTTAAGGGATCTAATAAAAGATTGAATAAAAATTATAATAGCCCGTTACTTGTAATTGTCGATTAAGTTTTTGTTAAGTAGTTACTATGTTTTGTGATTGAGAAATATTGTTTTAGTTGTTTTGTGTTTTTTGAGTTGGAACCACTTTAAGATTCAACATTTGGTGAGAATTCTATGAGCTCAAAAGGACCTCTCAGTGAGAGATCATATTTCTTGCAAACTCCATAAGGGGTTTTAGGGGAAAACCTCAAAAGTTTCAAAAGGTTCAATGGGACCAAAAAATAAGTTTGAAAGTCTAATCCTAGTCTAAACTAGGGTGATGAACAAGGATACGAGATATCCCTCAAGACTATAAAATGAGCATACAAATATATTATACTAGGGAAGACTAATTCTAAACATGCAATGGATCTACAGTAGGCACATGCATGTGGGGAAACATATTTCCTCAAAAATTCATCAAGGAAATCCATCAAAATTTCAATGAATCCAAAGATCAAGAGTCAATGCATTTGGACCTTGTTTAGGGTATTGTACAAGGATTTTCAATATGAGGATCGTAAATGGTGGGAAAAAACCCAAGAGAAGTATTTACCTAATATATCCAAGCTGCCCAATTTTGACGGTGCAAGGATCAGTACAAATGATCATTTGTTTACCATCAATTCCAATTGGACACAAAAAAATAAACCAACCCATCAACCCAATGGATTATATTCAATGGTGTGTTGAGAGGCATGACACTCGAATAGTATCGAAGTCGATGAGAAGTTAGCCTTTAGAGGCTAGTGTGACATACTTAACCAATTTAAGGGAGCCTATGTTATATATACCCTAAATAGTATCTAATCTAATGATTTGGATTATGTTGTGAACAAAACAAAGATAAAAATAACAAGTAAAATAATGTTGAGATATTACGAACGACACATTAATATAGTGAAACCCAAACTAAAGATTGCATTAAGGCATTTGTGAGAGAGGGGGTCAATCCTTAAGTCCATAGAGGAGCTAGACTTAGTAAATTATGAGGAGGAATATGATTTCTATCTAGGTTATGTTTTTAGGTCACATCGAGAGTTTTTGGTGTTGTAGGGTAGTAAGAAGTATTGAATTAGCAAGGCCCATCCTAACATAAGGAAGTCAGCTCCGAAATTTTCCATGTCAGATGGTAGGTATGCAAGTCCACGTAAATATTTTACTAGTCCAAAAGGGGAAGGTAGACTAGTACATACCCTATGAGAATGAATGTGATGGATATGATCACTTGCCCCTGGGTTTGAGATGAATTTACAAAGAATCTATTGCAATATCCTTAAAGTGTTCAAGATATGGTATGAATTGTTAGCAGAAAAAAATAGGATTGCTTGGATGCTTCTTCCATTCATTTTGTATCACCATATGTTCATGTAGACACAAAAGTTAATAAAATATTAATGCACGTATCTCACAATGATTTGAATAAGAAACTTGGTTAACTTCATTATTTTTATATTGTTTGCATGTTAATGTTGGGCATAATTTTTTATTATGTTTTATTAACAACTAAACATAAAATAATTAAACAAAATAAAAGATTGTAATCACCTAGAATTAGGTGAAAATTTAATAAATTAAAGCTCAATTTTATTTTCCTATTTCATATCAAAACATGAATATTCAATCTCAATGATTTCATTAAGTCTTAAAACCCTCTCATACCATCAATGCATCCGCATAGTCTAACCATGTAAAATTTCAATAAATACAATCACATTTTGAAGAAATTTCAACATTGGGCCCATTCACTGCTCACTATGTCGAGTTGATTGATGGCATTACAGATGGGTGTGTTGGAAGACATTCCATGACATTTCAAGAGACTTCCAACCAAGATTCTTTAAATGGGAAAGACGGATGATGAAAATGAGACTGCATAATGAAGGTTCATGCAAACATGGAGGATGTCAAAGATTATGCGGGGACGTCAGGCATTCGTGAGTATTGAAACCCTCACATATTGTCAAGGAACATGTCTCATCTAACCATGTCAAATTTTGACGCATACATGCATCCACTGTTTGAATAAATTTCAATGTTGGCACCATTCACTGCTCACCATGCCGTGTTAGTGGATGACATTAGTGATGGGTGGGTTGGAAGACGTTCCATGACATTTCAAGAGAGTTTCGACAAATATTATATAGATGGGAATGAGAAATGATGACAATGAGACTGCATGATGAAAATTTATGCAAACATGGACGATATTAAAGATTATGCGAAGACATCAGGAATCCTTGAGTCTTGAAACCCTCACATACTGTCAAGGCATGTGTCTACTCTAACCATGTCAAATTTCAACACATATAGGCATAGTTTGAATAAATTTCAATGTTCACCCCATTCACTGGTCATCGTGCGACATTGATGGATGACATTGGTGATGGGTGTGTTGGTCGAATATGTTCCATGAAATTTTGAGAGAGTTTCGACAAAGATTCTGTAGATGGGAATTATGACGAATAATGACAATGGAACTACATGATAAATTTTGATGTAATCGTGGACGATCTTGAAGATTATGTGAGGACGTCGAGCAATATCCTTCAATCTTGAGACCCTCACATATTGTTAAGGCATGTTTCTATTCTAACCATGTCAAATTTTGACGCATGCATGAACAGTTTGAAAATATTTCAGCATTGGCTCCATTCAATGCTCACCATGCGGCATTGGTGGATGACATTGGTGATGGGCATGTTGGAAGACGTTCCATCAAATTTCAAGAGAGTTTCAAAAAAAATTATGTAGATGTGAATGATGAATGATGACAATGAGATTGCATGATGAACGTTGATGCAAACATGGATGATCTCAAAGATTATGCAAGGACATCAACCATCCTTGAGTCTTGAAATCATCGCATACCATCAAGGCATGTGTCTAGTCTAACCATGTCAAATTTCAACGCATACAAGAATAGTTTGAAGAAATTTCAACATTGGCCCCATTCACCGCTCACTGTGCGACATCGGTGGATGGGCATGTTGGAAGATGTCCCATGAAATTTCAAGAGAGTTTTGAAAAATACCTAAATCCCCTAACCCCTTATCCATTGACCCTTAAAGCCTTAATCCCTAATCCCTAAAACCTTAAGACCTCAACCTTAGTTAATCACTAATCTCTTAAGACAAAATCCCTAAATCCCCTAACCCCCTAACCCCTAAGCCATCGGCCCTTAAACACTTAAACCCTAATCCCTAATCCCTTAATCCATAAACCCTTATTCCCTAAGCACTTAAACATTCATCCCCTAGCCCATAATCCTTAAGCTACTAACCATTAAACTACCTAACCCGTAAGCACCAAATCCCTTAGCTCTTGACCCTTAATCCCTTAAACCCTAACCCTTATTCCCTTAACCCTTAATCCACGATGAATCCATTAAGACATATCAACGTCGAATATATAATCAAGAAATGATCGAATGATTGTTGAGCATTGCTACTATGTTGCACGTGCCAATGAATATTCCTTCACTATTTTTCCACCACATCATTCAGTTCAGAGCTCAAATTGGGGAAAACAAATAGTCGTTGGAAAGATATTTAGAGGAAAAAGAGATTTTTCGACCCAAAAATTTGATCTAGGCATTATATTTTCTTCAAGAGTGATAAAAGTGAATTATGTAGCAGTAAAGAGTGGAAATTGCAACTTGTAATTGTTTTAACTATTCACTCAAAACTCAGATCGAGGCATGAGGACAGTTGTTGGAAAGTTGTTTCGAAAATGAATGCATTTAAGGAATCCTACTTGAGATTAGTGCATTATTGTTCTTCATAATTTAAAATGAATAATTAAATGTAATCTAATTGATAACATTTTGCAATATTCTTAATTCAACCTTCCCCATACTTAGTTATAAATGCCATATTTATTACATTATCGTCCATGTGAGCACTAGTGAATGGGGCCAACGTTGAAATTTCTTCAATATGTGCCTGTATGCATTGAAATTTGACATGGTTAGAATAGACACATGCCTTGACAGTATGGGAGGGTTTCAAGACTCAAGGATGTTTTATGTCCCAACCACATAATCTTTGAGATCGTCCATATTTGCAACAATGTTCATAATGGGGCATCTCATATTTGTCAAATGTTGTTGTTTCCATCCATATAATTTTTGTTGGAACTCTCTTGAAATGTCATGGAACTTCCAATTCAACCACCACAAATGTCATGCATCGACCCCACATAGTGAGCACTAGTGAATGGGGCCAACGCTGAAATTTCTTCAATATGTGCCTGTATGCATTGAAATTTGACATGGTTAGACTAGACACATGCCTTGACGGTATGGGAGGGTTTCAATACTCAAGGATGTATGATGTCCCGACCAAATAATATTTGAGATCGTCCATGTTTGCAACAACGTTCATAATGGCCATAATGGGGATCATCTTTGATATGTCATGGTACTACTCTTCCAGTGGGTGCACAATATCACAAGGATATGTCTTCTTGTGCTCCTCCATTGGATGATTAAGTTAACGAAAAATTTCTCGTGTGGATGAGTAGTTTGGTGGCAACATTCTTTAAATTTGTAATTAGGTACACTTTTGTATTGAGTTGGATCATCACAATGCCACTCTAATTTCTTCCAACTATCACTGACTAGATACTTGGTTAAAGGTTTTCTAATTTTTCTAAAGGCATGGGGTTAAGGTATGGGAGGGTTTTGATACTTAAGGATGTTTGATGTCACCGCATCATACTTAAGGAGGGTTTGATTATTGAATTACCAAGTCGAGTTGATGTCACAGAAGCTTCAATTCACCCACCAATGTTATCTTGCATCGGCCCCGCATAGTGAGCAGTGAATGGGGCCAACATTGAAATTTCTTCAAATTGTGCATGTATGCATTGAAATTATACATGGTTAGACTAGACACATACCTTGACGGAATGGGAGGGTTTCAAGACTCAAGGATGTTTGATGTCTCGACTACATAATCTTTGAGATAGTCCATTTTTGCAACAATGTTCATAATGGACGTCTCATTGTCAAATGTTGTTGTTTCCATGTGTAGAATCTTTGTTGGAAATCTCTTGAAATGCCATGGAACTTCCAACTCAACCACCAAAAATTTCATGCACTGATACTGCATAGTGAGAAGTGAATGGGGCCAATGTTGAAATTTCTTCAATATGTGCCTGTATGCATCGAAATTTGACATGGTTAGACTAGACACATGCCTTGACAGTATGGGAGGGTTTCAAGACTCAAGGATGTATGACGTCATACAAAAACATTTTGAAAAAAGTTCAACATTGGCCCCATTCACAGGTCACCGTTTTCCATCATGTACTCTATCCCTAGTACGTCTTTTAATAGTCATTTCCTTTAAAATTCGACCGATCAAAAAATTAAAACGAAACGAGGATGATATGAGATGATATATAGAGTGGGTCTGTGAGTGATCTTTGAGTATAAGGGAAAATATATCTTCCATGCCATACACAACACAAGGGAAAATGTTTCCTTTCTCTACTCAACAATCCCTCAAGAATCTCCTTCCTTTTCAATGCCCTCATGTAGGAAGAAATAGTCCAATCCACTGATTTCTGTATGGGAAACCTAGTGGAGTATTTCCTTAGCTCTTAAATAATTAATAAGCAACTATTTCATGGGCACGGGGTTAAAGGTTTTCTAATTTTCCTTGCCTCTATGCTTATCTGCAACCATCTATCACTCTTCCAAGGTTTGTTATTCCATCATTGTTGCATTAGTTTTAGTCATTTATAAATTTGGATTATTGAGTAACTAAAGGGAATATAGTGTGGGGGTTATGTGAATAATGGTGAGAATGATCACAAGAGAATTTCCATGAGGTAGGAGAATGCATGAATTGTTACAGGTATGAACTAACTAAGGGGGGGGGGGGGGGGG
>ML786666.1:148225-162353 GCA_009831015.1 Picea engelmannii
TTGGTGTTTAAAACACCATGTATATACAATTATATAGAAAACAAAAATGGGTATGTGAATCTCATGGCATATTCGAGCTCTCATGTAAACGCATCTACTCCAAAGTGCTTCCATTGCACCTTGAAATGCATGATGGCTCGGTTCCAAAGCATTGTTTCTTTCTTGTCTAGGATGCATTTAGGCTCATGTTGGAACTCTCCCTCTAGTTCCACCTATATCACATGCCAATCAATAACATGATTAGGATCATAAACATATTTATTTAATAAAGACACATGGAATACATTATGAGCTATAATAGTAGGTGGTAAAGCAATTCTATATGTTATTCGTCCTATTCTCTCCAGGACTTCAAAAGGTCCACAATAGAGGGGTGATAAATTATCACGCATTCTCATTCTCAGGGAACTTATTTTGGGTTTCACTCGGAGATACACATGATATACCACTTTGAACTCTATATGATTTCTCTTGTTTTCTACATAGCTCCTTTGTCTGTCTTGAGATACCTTTAGATTCTACCTTATCTTAATAATTACATGTTCCATTTCCTTCAACAATTCTAGTCCAAGTGTGATTCTATCCACTAAGTTGTCCCAGTTGATCAAGACTCTATACTTTCTTCCATATAGAACCTCAAACAAGATAATCTTCAATCATTCCTGATAACCATTGTTGTAGGCAAACTCTACCAAGGGTAGATACTTTTCCCATTGTTTGGGTTGGTGCATAACATGTATTCTAGCACTATGTTCACTCTTTCGGTCTAACCATATGTTTGAGGATGGTAGGTCGTATTAAACGTTGACTACATTCCAAATCCTACAAAATATATTTTCCAAAAATTTGAGGTGAACATGGAATCTCTATCCAAGATTATGGTCTTGGGCAGGTCATGTAGTTTGAAAATTTATTTTATAAAAATATTAGCAACAACTATGGCCTTAAAAGTAGAATTAATAGGAATAAAATGAGTTTCCTTTCTCACTTATCCACTACAACCATGATCACTTCATATTTCTTAAGCGTCTTTGGTAGACCAGTAATAAAATCCATGGAAATCATTTCCCATTTCCACTCTAGAATAGGCAGAGCTTGCAATAGATCTGCAGGATGTTTGTGCTCGAATTTTACTTGTTGGCACTCTAAACATTTAGCAATGTACTTGGCAATGTGTTATTTCATTCTAGGCCAATAATACAACTTCCTTGTTGTTTTTACCATATTTTGTTAACCAGGGTGACCCACATAAGGTATTTTGTGGAACTCATCCATAACCAGATGTCTCAAATCTGCTTAACTAGGAACATACAACCTGTTGTTATACAACAACATATTATCAACCTCAAGCTAATATCCTTCATGTTTTCTTTCCTTGGGTTCCTATTGTATCCTTTCATTTACTTAATTGAATAACTCATCTTCTTGCAAGAGGTTTTTAATCCTTTGATTGATGTCATACTCTCCCACACTTGTTTCTTCCAAGTGTATAGCATGTACACTCCATCTAAGTGAATCTGCCACTTTTTGTTCCTTTCGTTTTATAATGTGTTTGATTTCAAAATCAAACTCACTTATTAGCACCATCCACATGTTTTTTCTATCATTCAACCTTGGTTGGTTGAATAGGTACTTCATACCACAATAGTCCTTCATTAGAACAAACCTTATTCGAAGAAAACAATATCTCCACATCTTTAGTGCATGTACAATCATTGCAAGCTCTAGATCTTGAGTGACATACTTCTTCGCATGCTCATTCAAATTTAGTGATTCATAACAAATCACTTTCCCTTCTTTCATAAGAACCCCACCGAGTCCTTCCTTGCAAGCATCAGTGAAAACCAATAAATATTTTTTAGTTTTTGCAATCTTTAGAATAGGGGCATTAGTCAAAATATGTTTCAGCTGCTAGAAGCTAACCTCACATTCTTGTGACCATACACATTTATTCCTCTTTCTTTCCAATTAGGTAATGGGGTTACCGATCTTGAAAAATCCATTTATGAACCTCCTTTAATACCCATGCAGACCCATGAAATATCTTACCTATGTTACATTTCTAGGGGTAGGCCAATCCATGATTTCCTTAATATTTTTGGGATCTATTGCCACTGCTTCTGTTGATATTATGTGTCCTGAGTAATGGATTTCCCTTTGAAAGAAATCACACTTGTTGAAATTAGCATACAACTGGTTTTATTTCAATACTTGCAACACCATCCTAAGATGTTATTCATGCTCTTCTTTAGTCTTGGAATACACCAAGATGTCATCCACAAATACTAAGACAAACTTGTCTAAATATTTGTTGAGTACATTATTCATCAAACACATGAACATGATTGGTGCATTTGTAAGCCCAAATGGAACCACTACAAAATCATAGTTCTTGTACTTTGTTCTAAAGGTTGTCTTATGGATTTCCTCATCCTTAATCCTAACTTGGTGGTATCCATACCTTAAATCAATTTTTGAAAATATTGCATCTCCTCTGATTTGATCAAAGAGTTCATCAATCCTAGGAAAAGGATACTTTTTCTTGATGTTCAACTTCTTCAACTTCCTATAGTCTATGCAGAGGCACAACGTGCCATCCTTCTTCTTTACAAACAAGGCTAGTGCTCCCCATAGGGATACACTCGGCCTAATGTAACCTTTATCCAACATTTCCTTCATTTGCACCTTCATCTCCACCAAATCTAGTGTACTCATTCTCAAGGGTATTTTTGAAGCTGGTACCGCTCTAGGTATGAGATCTATTGAAAATTCAAGATCTATCCATCGTTCCTTATAATTTACCAACCTAAGCGCTAGAACGGGCCCTTTTCCTTTGGAGCCAACGTGTAGTTTGACATTTTGTACACTTTTCTCATGGGTCAAATTTTCCTAAGGGGCGCATGTCCCTTGGGTGAATCACCCAACTCATCCAAGCGTGCCTACTTTCTTTTAGCCAACTCATCATTTCCGTTTGGGCACCTAATTCGTGCCTTGATCAATCGTTCAACCTCTTTTCTTGGCTAGCATCCATTGCATGTATCTAGGTCGATCCCATTGGTGTTTCAGGCACCCAAGGTGTTTGATCTTACCCAATATAATTTTTCTTGGTCTATTGGATATTGATAAAGAAAATACAAAAAAATTGGATACTAATGGTGAAGGTTTTATTGTCCGTATCAATGATAAATATGTTGATCCAAATGTGGGGAGATTGGGGTCTGAAGGTTTAATTGTATTTGGTAATCCTACCTATGGGAAATATGTAGGTCTTAATAACTCACCAATCTCAAAGACTATGCCAACCAGAACCGTAGATGTGGATTATCTACCACGTTTTCCTTCTGAAGTTCATAATCTATCTATTGCTCCATCCCCTTCTCCTTCAAACAAAGTGATTCTATCAAAATCTCCCCTCTTGGTATTTTTCTGGTAAACAATCCCCTTTTCTGAGGTTATCCCTATTATTTCACACAAGGTCTCAAATATTACCATACGGAAGAAAAGAGGGGGAAAATGTCATAATCCTTCTGTTTCTTATTTAACTTCCATTGGATTAGCATTGGAAGCCTACTCACCAAAGTCTCTAGTTTCATTCAAGGCCTTTAGAGATAGTGATCCCTCTTCATATGTGACAAAATGATTATTTTATCCTATAACATTAAAGGTATGAGGGGTTCCCTGAAACATACCTCTCTTAAGAACCTTTGAAATTAGTAAAGGTTGATATTATTATGCTTGAGGAGACAATGTGTGAATCATATAAATCCTATGAAGTTTTCCTTAAGATTTTTACTGATTGGGAATCATGTGGGAAGGAATCTATGGGATTATATGGTGGAATTATTTTGTTTTTCAATCCTCTTAGGGCTCGATTTAAGGATTTATCCTCTTCTATAGGTATTTTTGTAGAAGGAATTATACTTGGTCTTTCTCAAGAGATTTCCCTTATAAAGTTTTATGGGCCTTATTACAACAAAAAGTATTTTTAGGACAAACTTGTGTTGGAAGGTAGTTTAGATTATCCTAATGCTATTATGGGAGGGGACTTGTTGGCCCTTGGCCAAGTTTTGAGGAAACATTGGTCAGGATCGACCACTTTTTGGACATCGACATGCTGGTCGAAGATGGAGCGCCCAGGCGAAGCTGAGATCGCGTGATCTCACTTGTTTTTCAGGCTTGTGGACCCAACAAAGGGTTTACTAGGGTTTTTGTAATGGGTTGTGGGATGTCGGCTTATGGGTTTACCCATGATTAGGCCTATTTTTAAATGTATAAATAAGTAGCTAAGCGATGTAAGAAGCCTAGTTGGCTATGTGCACAATATGTTGTTAGAGGTTGGCTATGTGCAAAATATGTTGTAAGTGTTAACATTGGCTTAGTGCAAGAATACGTTAGGGTTTGCAGAGCTAAGTGCAAGAGGTTGTGAGTTTATTTGTGCAAACAGACTATGTAAAGTAAGGCTTTGTGCTAATGAGGAGTTGGCTCTGTGCCTTGACCTGATTTTGGGAAGGAGGATCTGGTGCACAATGCGCAGATCTCCTGTCATTTGTGGAGTTTGACTCTATGGATTTGTGCACAGGAGAAACTGAATGTAAGAAGATTGAAGACTAATAAAGAAGAAGAAGACATTGGTGGACGTATCCCCACATTGGGGTGAACCACATATATCCTACGTCTTGATGAGATTTGTGCGATGTAAATTATGTTGTTTATCTTCTTAGTGTTGTTGTTATAATGTATGATGAATGCATCTGATGTTGTTGCTTAGTGTTTAATGTTATTAAAGATAGATGTATGCTAGATCTGAGCTAATGCTATGTGCTAAGTGATTGAAAGTGCTTGATCTTTATTGTTACTGTGTTGTTATGTAATAAGGGTTTAGTCTGCGATGTGAACGAGACTCATGAACTAATGCATATTGTTGTCTAAGTGATCTGCTAAGTGTTGTAATCACATATATGTGTACCATCTTGGTTATAGACACTTGAATCCTATAACCCCCCTGCCTCTACCTCGGTTGAGACTGCATCTGCTTTGCAGGTGTTGCAAAAAGGGCCAATACTTAGGGTTTTGTTGGTGCGTTGTTTAAGCGTTGAACCCTGGGTCTGCCCCTGTGCCAACAAATGGTTTTATTGTTGGGACCTGAAACTATGATTACTGGGTACTGAAGAAAAGAGAAATCTTTGTGCATAGATCTATTGTTGTAGTGTTCAGTATTCTACTTGACTTGCAAAGATCTGTGCTAAGAAAGAAACCCTATCTAAAGAAAAGAGGTAAGATCTTAAAGCTTTATGCTCTGGTAAGGGTAAGAGAAGTGGGAAATTTTTCTTCGAAAGCATGAATCTAGGTATGTTTGATAGATTTTGTCCTAGTTTGAATTGGTAGGGCACAATTAGAATAAACAATTGATTTGAATAGAGAAAGATATGTTATTTCTATGCATAGAAAGAAATTTTGGACTAATAATTGGATTCATGAACCTAGAAAGAATTTTTGCAGATTGCAAGTCCAGCATTGTGATCCCAGTGTGCAGTATAGGAAAGATTGGGGATCGTTTAAAAGAAAGAAAGGATTGACACTGTGTTATAATTTCATAAGACCGGGACATCTTGCTAAGGAATTCCCTAGTATAGGTTCTATTTGTCTTTGTTGTAAAGCTATTGGTCATGAGGTTGAGGATTTCCCAATAATGATTGCTAAAGTTGAAAAGATGAACACGAGACAAGAAAAATTTGAAGAAAGTCAAGAGGATAAGAGTATATTGGAGAATCATAAAGAGAAAGAGTCAGAGACTATGTTAGTATAGTTAAAATAAGGAATGGATGATCACAGAGACATCAGTTTACCAGAGATTCTGAAAGAAAAACAATGCATAGTTACAAGAATAGAAGACTTTGACATAGACTGTGTATTGGATGAAGAAACACATGTGAATATTATGCCAAAAAGCACTTGCGAAATTTTGGGAAAGCCTGTTATGGTACCTTCATTGGGAAGGATAGGATTGTTTAAAGGAAAGATGGTAACCCTATGTGGAAGAGTTACTAATATACCTATGATTTCTCATGAAACATTGACTGAAGAAGAATTTGAAGTCATTAAATTTGTTGAGAGAAATGCCCCTTTTCTACTTTTGTTAGGAAAGAATTGGATTGAGAGGGATCAGATCATAAGGAAAGCAGAGGAGGAAGCTACAGAACAGAAAAAGAAATAACTAAGGGACTTCATAACCAGAAAAATAGAGAAACTAATAGAAGAACAAGAGGATAAGTCGAAGCAATAGAGGGTAAGAGAATTAGCTGTTGAAGTTGAAAGAATGCAGGAAGGCTTGAAGCACCTATCCATGCAAGAAACAAGTGTATACACTCCAGAAGTAGTAAGAGAAGCGACATTAACCTTAGAATCTATAAGAGAACATCAAACAGTGTGAAGTCATTTCACCATGAGAGAATAAGAATACAAATGGGAAGAGGATTCCATAAATTGTTAGAGAAGCTCAGATTACAGGAAAGAAGGCCATGAAGCTTAATAAGAAGAAATATAAGCTACAGGAAGCTACAAAGAACAGAAGGAGGACTTCACAGGAGGCATATTTGCAGAACTTGAACCTCACCGAAATAGCAGAACCATGCAGAATGGGACTTCACCACGACGAAGCTATATGACCATTGGAGGCACCCCGAATGTTAGAATGACGCTCTGGGATGGCTATAAAATGAAACTGAGCGAATGGACCGCTGATACTGCACCATAACGGACAGATTCGTATTGATGGACACATTCCTGCCCGTTGGAGGAATCCATTACGACACTTTCTTATTTAACCCATCAGACGTTGTGCTAGGACCACTTTTTGCCAACCGTGACTATCCAAGCTACCATAGAATCGATTGCATATCACATTGCGATTTCTATACCTCACCATCCATTGGATTACCTTGCTTATCCGTTCTCCTACCCGATCTATTTGTCTACAAGTGTGAATGTCAGGAGAACCTAGCGCGTTAGAGATATATATTGGGGAGATCCTTATGAAGATAATGGTTGATAGACAATCTTCTGTAGGAGTAAAGGCATCACCGATTGGGGGACTACAAGAATCCCATTCGACTGGACGTCATTCTAGCCGCACTAACCTTGCGACTGAGAAGAGAATTAAGCATCGCAACGATCTGGCTAACGTGAAGTAGATCCCATCGGTATTTCCAGATTATATATCGCCTTTGGCTGGCTTCGTTAACCACGAGAAAATCCCACATGACTTTGAGTACACGTTGATCATTGCGTACATCCTGAAGGGGATACGCGTAGTTGGAACCCAGCTGGGATAGATCCCAGCTCTGAAGAACAATGACTTTAATCTCGGCGACAGAAAGAACTATGCTATGCTCACGCCCCATAGGTATTTGATGAAGACGACTGGGAAGAATCCAACATAGTTCCTTGTACTGGTTGAATATGCAAGTATCTCTGACCTAGACATCATAGGAAGCCCCTTGGTCACCTGGGTTGAGCATGTCAGGAAAAGAAACGCGAAGAAAAAGAAGAAAAAGGTAGAAGTCCAACATATAGAAATTGACGAGGAGGACAACGCCTCTGTAGAAGATGGATCTGGCTCGCCAGAAGGAGGAGGAGAAGACCAAGGCAATGGACAAGGAGGAGGGGATTATGGAGACATGAAAAAACAAGGTGAAGCTACACTGCCTCAGGATCCCCCTATTGGGACAGAGACTTCGCAGAAAACGAAGGATTCTCTAGAGAAACCTTCGGCAAGAAAGAAGACATGCGCCAGTAAGCCCAAGATGAAGGCCATGCTCACAGAGGATGACATCAATTTAATCATTGCATTCATGGAGGATGCTTCAAAGGATATCTTACAATGATATGGAGAAAAGAAAAAAACATTGTACAAAAGAATCAAGAAGGAGACGAAGGAGATACAACAAGCCATTTATTTGAGTCGTGCAGTACCTACTGCACCTTCTTCATTGGATATTTCATAATTGGGGGATAATGCCACCCAATTACGAAGACTAGAATATGCAATAGAGGCTCGACTTCATCGAGTCCAAGAAGAAAAGGAGAAGGCTACAAAAGCCTTGAAGCAAGAAAATGAGGAGGTCTTAGAGAAACTACAAGTTGCGCAGTCTTGTGTAACTGCCTATGAGAAGGAGAAAGATGAAATTCGGGTGATGTTTGAAGAGGACAAAGCAAAGATACATAAATAAAAAGACGAGCTACTCGCAGAGAATATTGCGGTCAAAGAAGCGATGACTAAATCACTTCGCTCTATGTCGGGCTTGACATAGGAGGAACAAGATTCGATTGAGATTCAAGTGAGGAAGCTTGCTAAGGCTATTCAACAGCTTCAAGCAAGGATAATGGATTTAGATATTGTTGGCGTTCGGAAGTCACTCCTGGATTGCTAGCAGGAGTATATCCCGAAGCCCATCAGTTTAATGTCACGATTTGTTTAAAGGGTGATCAAATGGAGGAAAACTCAGAACGACACAATCTCAACTCGGAAACTAGACCGGGCATGCATGAACGAGTGAGGTCTTGATAAACTCTAAACAATGAGTCGTAACAAAGGGTGAGTAGGTGGAAGACTTGTTCAAGAAGGGTGCAAGATCTATCACAGACATCTGGTCTGCAACGGATGAAGAAGAAATGTATCCAAACACAAAATCCTTTTACATTCAAACACATATACCAGAGAATATAGCAGTGCCACAACAAATCATTTATCGCAACAAGATTGTTAAGTCCACGTGAATCCTTCACTGTGAACCCTCTAGCAAAGATGAAACAAAGATGGAAAAGAAAGGAGAACTATTTTTTATGAACCAAGAAGTCTCAAACACAGAGGCATAACCAGGAAACCAAAGTATCGCTGAAACTTTACAGTCGGGAGCTTAGCTCTACCATCGATAGATACAAAAATGGCAAAAATGCCTACATATACTCAAAACAACAACAGCAACAAGATCGAGAAAGTGCATTGAAGGCTTTGCGTCTGCATGGCTTCTGACATTCTGCAGCCGCAATCTTTGAATAATCATGCAACTTGTGGCAAACGCAATAGATCTTTTGACAGTTACATCGGCGAATCGACATGCTTTTAATTCATTGCAGGACGTCCCCATTATGGCGGAGACGATGTCTAACCACCCTCAACCGCCTCAATAAATGCTTCTTGGGATTGAGAACGTCCAGGCCAACTCAACATCTCAGGATAGGGAAGACTTCTCGCGCTGCCATCTGGCACAACCGAATAGCTTGAGGGACAGACACGAGGGCCAGCGCGGAGGACATGGTGTATGGTAGGAGTGGTGGCATCGGGGAACGTGTGGAAGGAGTGGCGAGAAGTGGGAGTGATGACAGAGAGGGGTAACAGAAGGATGATCCATGGCGGAAGGCACCCAGGTAGATGGGGGGAAGACGGGAGAAACAAGCTCACCTTCGGGTGAGAAACTGATGTGGAAAGGAATGGGACGCATGGCAGGAAATGAGCGGATGGTGGGAAGAAAGGAGAGCCACGCTGACTAAAGAGGAGAGGTGAATGGATGACACGCAGCAGTAGGGGAAAGGCAGACGGAAGAATGAAATGGCAGAAGGAGGGCCCACACTGGTTAATCATATGGAAGTTAAGGAGAGCGGGGTTGCACGAGCGTCGTTGATCTGTGCGTCTCGATCGTGGCCGTCGGAGAGCTGCACATGGGATTTCGGACCCCCCCCCCTCCGCTTAAAGGTAGAAAGGCGGGGGGGGTCTGAAATGGTCTTCATCGCCATTGATCCGGGAGTGCTCATCTGGACCGTCGGAGAGGTGCGCCCCCGATCTCGGACCCCCCCCCCCTGCTTAAAGATCGGAAGGCAAGGGGGGTCCGAAATTTGTTGTGCGCCGTCGATATGGGGGCACAAATCTGGACCGACCGGTCTTGCTTGCTGCTTACCATGGGCGCATCATCGCCCGAAACTTTGTACAAGTGGTTTTTAACCCATTCTTTTGATATCTAAACCCCTTAGCAAGAAATATCGCTAACATTTGGCTCCATGGGGGATAGAGTCGTCCCTGTGATGCTCTAAGAACTCTTTTGCAGATTTAGTGCCTTTGTTGTCGGGCTATGGAGTCATTTATTAGCCCGAAAAACAAAACAAAAACAAAAGCAATATTTACAAAATAAAAATGAAACGAGCCGGCTGCGGCTCACATAAAACATTTCTTTAAGAAATGCCCATTGACTGGGCCACTAAAAACTTCATTGCCTTCCAGATCCTGCGACCTGTAAGTGTTATTGGAAAATACTTCAAGGATCTTGAAAGGCCCGAACCAGAGGGCATCAAATTTACTGTGTTTTCCCTTCTCCTGCCTAGGTGCATCCCACTTGAGCACCAGATCACCCTACTCAAACTCTTTCTTTTTGTTTTTTCTGTCAAAAGCCTGCTTGATCTTCTGCTGACGATTGTAAGCTCCATCCAGGACCTGCTCTCTAATATGCTGCACTTCCACCATCTGATGAACTCTTCTGAGTATAAGATTAGGTTCCCCTTCATAGTCATGGAGAATATTCACCACTGGCAAGGAGAGCTGAGTGGGGAAAACTGCCTCAATCCCATAAACAAGCTGGAAGGGTGAGAGACCCAGGGATTTCTTTGTTGTCACTCAGTCGGCCCAAAGTGCAAATTTGAGCTTTGAGTCCCAGGCCCTTTTATTATCCTCCAATAGCCTTTTGATAAGCTTGATTAGACTTTTATTAGAGGACTCTGCCAGCCCGTTTCCCTGAGGATAGTAGGGAGTGGAGTGAATCAGTGCAACCCCAAACTGTTCACAAAATTTGATCAGAGGCTTAGACTGAAATGGGGAAGCATTGTCAGTGACAATTTTTCTAGGGCAGCCAAACCTAGCAATGATGTCCTCCAGGAAGCTGATGATTACTTTGTGAGAAGTGCTTCTGGTAGGGACAGCTTCTATCCATTTAGTGAAGTAGTCGGTTGCTGTCAAAATCCATCGGTGCTGGCCACTTGAGGGAGGATGAATTTCYCCGATAAAATCCAATYCCCACTGCTGAAAGGGAGCTGAGACCACCACAGGTTTYAATGGCAGGGATTTGAGCTGCTKCTTCCCTGAGAATTTTTGACATTTAATGCAAGCTMTAATTTCCCTGMAGACATTAGGAAATAAGGTGGGCCAGTAGTAYCCAGCTCGGAGGATCTTGTGAGCAGTGGTCTTCCAAAAATAATGGCCCCCACATAGACCRCTATGGAAGTCATTCATAACCTTCTGGGCCTGYTGTGGGTCCAGACACATCAGTAATATCCCCTGGGGGTCCTTCCAATACAAGGCTTGGCCAATAAGRCAATACTTGACWGCTTTGAGCTTTAAATCTCTTGYCTTGCTTTTTTYCATTCCATYGGGGGGTCTCAACTCCTRCAGAAAATACAAGATGTCTTTGTACCARGGGCAAGCTGCTAGTGGCACAGTGCCTTGGAAACCTTTGTTGGATGATTCAGCTTGTTCATTGATAAAATTGATTTCCAAGGCTTTATAATTGGATTCGGTCAGGAGCTTGGCCAAGCCCTGCCCCTTTATTAGCTTGGTGGGCTTGATCTCTAAGTCAAATTCTAGGATCTTGGCGATCCATTTACTTCTTTTTCCGTCTATGTCAGGCTGTATAAGAATGTCCTTCACAGAGGTCGAAGGGACATATGAAATGATCTTTGAGTGTAAGACATAGACCCTGAAAGCTTTGAGAGATTTCACCAAGGCATAATCCTGCTTATCCATGATCTCATATTGGAGCTCTGCATCTCTCAACGCCTTACTAAAGAAGGCAATAGGTTGCTCTTGCCCTTGATCGTTCTTCTGCAACAGAACCGCTGCCACTGTGTCAAAGGAAGCAAAAGAAAATATTATAAAATCTTTAGAATAGTCTGGACTGACTAGCACAGGGGCTTCAGTCAATGCTTTCTTTATTTGGTCAAAAGAATTCCTGGGTTCAGCAGTCCATTTTATTTCATGGCCCTTCCTGAGCATGGCTGTGATATGTTTCACCAATTCAACAAAATTTGAGACAAACCTCCTCAGGAAATTAATCCTTCCCAAAAATGCTTGGACCTATTTTTTAGATCTGGGAAGCGACAGGGCTTGAATTGCTTCCACCCTGTCAGGATCAATCCTCACCCCTTCTGCTGAGACTATATGGCCTAACAGCTTCCCCTCTCGCATAGAAAACAATGATTTCTTGGGATTCAGGGAAAGGCCAAACCCGTGGCACTTCAGGAAAACCCTCTTCAAGTGGGAGTGGTGCTCAATATCAGTATTGGAAAAGACTGTTATGTCATCTAAGTATATTACCACGAACTTATTTTTTTCCCCGATGAAGGCTATGTCCATGGCTCGCTGAAACGTTGCTCCCACATTCATCAGCCCGAATGGCATCTTGGCATACATGAATGTGCCCCAAGGCGTGGTGAAGGTTGTCTTTTCTCTGTCTTCTGGCATGACTGATATATGATTATAGCCAGAAAAGCCATCAATCATGGATATCCTAGATGCACCAGTGACCCTGTGCAATATATGTTCCATGTTGGGTAGGGGGTAATTGTCCTTCCTTGAACTCCTGTTCAGGTTCCTGAAATCAACACAGAGTCTGATTTCTCCACTCTTCTTTCTTACTGGGACCAAATTGGCTACCCAACTAGAGTATCTCAAGGGGACTATGATTTGGGCATCCAACATCTTTTTCACCTCCCTTTCCATGATAGGTAACAACGTAGGATTTATCTATCTCAGCTTCTGCTTGAAAGGTCTAGCCTCCTCTTTTAGTGGGATCTTGTGCTCTATGACTGACGTGTCATATGTCTTGAGATCTCCGTAGGTCCAGGCGAACACATCATCATACTCCTTCAGCAAATCAGTATATCCGATCCTCTGCTCCTCAGTCAAACTCCTCGACATCTTGACAAACTTGGGCTCCTCTGGTGTGCCTATGTTGCATTCAGTCGTGTCAGCATCATCACCTGAAATTCTGCCCTTCATTTCCACATCATTCCTATCGAACAATCTTTCTAATGGAATTAGACCTCTTGGTATATGATTGCCCGGCAGTTGAATAATATGATGGTCAGCAACTTTATTCAACAACTCCCCAGGGTGGTGATCAGGTCCCTCGTCAGGGTCCTCATCTATATGCAATGCAGAGAAGTCGTCGATGGATTGGAGGAATTTCTCAATCTCTTGATCATCTTCAAATACCTTCCAATGTTTGACATTGTCTGGCACGGAAGGTCTATATCTTATTTCTACCTCCGATCTGTCAGTGGGAAGCACAGGAGCTTTGAATAGACTAGCTGAGAAGGATTGAAAGTCGGCTGGAGCATTTTCTTCCCGGGGAATGAAAGAGATGTTAAAATCTAGGAAGAAACTATCAATTAGATCCCATACTTCGTTCCTGTAATTATTGAGGCGAGGGTGCTTGGTCTGATAGACGTTTTTGACCTGTTGGACTACTAATTCTGCATCCCCGAAGACAGCCATCTCCCTGATTCCCATTTCCTTTGCAGCCCTTAATCCCAGAACCAGAGCTTCATATCCTGCCACATTGTTGGTGACTTCGAATTCCAGCTTGTATGACAGTGATATGGTTTCCCGAGAAGGAGATTTGAATACCACCCCGGCACCAGCACCTATATTGGAATAAGCTCCATCAAAGAACATCTTCCAAACAAAGGTGGTTGGAGGAGGCATCCTCTGATCAATATTGAGTTGCTTTCTGATCTGCAAAGGGGTTTCAGGCTCATCAGTGACCTACAACAAGCTAGATTCTAAGTCAGTATCCAAGGTGTAGATAGGGTGATTAGTGGGGTTGGCCTCATCACTGACAATGTAGGCTAACTGGGCTTCTCTGTATAATCTCCTATGTTCCCCCCTGAAGACTGGAATGGTGGCATATGTGAGATCCATCCGTAAAGTCCCTCCCAGTATCTTAATCCAAGACCTTGACAACAACATGCCAAACTTGGGGGGAACATCAGCTACCACTATATCCATGACCATACTTTTCATGGGCAGCTGAAACAGGGAAACTACCAGGTCCTTGATGACTCCCAAACACTGTACCCTCCTGGA
>ML786666.1:165282-190826 GCA_009831015.1 Picea engelmannii
ACCACCCTCAACCGCCTCAATAACTGCTTCTTGGGATTGAGAACGGCCAGGCCAACTCAGCATCTCGGGATAGGGAAGACTTCTCGCGCTGCCATCTGGCACAACCGAATAGCTTGAGGGACGGACACGAGGGCCAGCGCGGAAGACATGGTGTATGGTAGGAGTGGTGGCATCGGGGAACGTGTGGAAGGAGTGGCGAGAAGTGGGAGTGATGACAGAGAGGGGTGACAGAAGGATGATCCATGGCGGAAGGCACCCAGGTAGATGGGGGGAAGACGGGAGAAACAAGCTCGCCTTCGGGTGAGAAACTGATGTGGAAAGGAACGGGACGCGTGGCAGGAAATGAGCGGATGGTGGGAAGAAAGGAGAGCCACGCGGACTAAAGAGGAGAGGTGAATGGATGACACGCGGCAGCAGGGGAAAGGTGGACGGAAGAATGAAATGACAGAAGGAGGGCCCACACTGGTTAATCATATGGCAGTTAAGGAGAGCGGGGCTGCACGAGCGTCATTGATCTGGGCGTCTCGATCGTGGCCGTCAGAGAGCTGCACATGGGATTTCGGACCCCCCCCTCCGCTTAAAGGTAGAAAGGTGGGGGGGGTCCGAAATGGTCTTCATCGCCGTTGATCCAGGTGCACTCATATGGACCGTCGGAGAGGTGTGCCCCCGATCTCGGACCCCCCCCCTGCTTAAAGATCGGAAGGCAAGGGGGGTCCGAAATTTATTGTGCGTCGTCGATCTGGGCGCGCAAATCTGGACCGCCCGGTCTTGCTTGATACTTACCATGGGCGCATCATCGCCCGAAACTTTGGACAAGTGGGTTTTAACCCATTCTTTTGATATCTAAACCCCTTGGCAAGAAATATCACTAACAAATATCCAAGCAGTGCCTGTTACACGTCTATATTACTCAATTGGATAAGTGTCGCGTGTTCCTCTCAACTGTCATAAGTGTCGCATGTTCCTTACAACTGTCGCAAGTGTCGCATGTTGTTCACAAGTGTCACAAACATCAAACAAAGAATACTCCCATGATGACAACACCAAGGAGACACTTAGAATACCTCAGACACTTGATTTGGAGGAAGGATAATGATTAACTTAAGTCAAGAATCTCTTGCCACCTGAAAGGAGCTCTAAAACTAGGGTTTTGAGAGAGAGCGCTCCCCTATGGCATCCTTAGGAGCGTTGGCGCTCCCCTATAAGGTCTTAGGGAGCGTTATAGTACCAAACTACCCCTCTAAAGGAGCGCTACCCATCTCTACAGCGTTGGTTCTCCCCTTGAGCCTCCTAGGGAGCGTTATTACACCCTGATGCTCCTTTTGAGGGAGTGCTGTCTAATCTGGGCAGTGGTTGGCCCCTTGAGGAGAATAAGGGGAGGATATTTCAAGTTTGGAAGGCAGTTGCATTCAAATTCTTGGTTCAATCAGAAGATCCTTGATCTAAGGAGGGAATTCCTCGACCTACCCTAAAGATACCTCAAGAGGTTAAGACTCTCTTAACCTATATAAGCAGGCTCTATGATGGTGAAAAGGGGGAAGAATTGCTAGCATGAAACCTATGATCTCATAGGAAACACATAGTGAACTAGAGGATAGTAATCATTGAAGATATTGTCATCCGGATCATGGATTTTTTGATCAAGGGTTAGACAAAGAGGACTTGACGAAGCTGTCGCATTTGCATCTACTATTGTAAGTAACTGTCGTCATTGTTCTCATTAATATGACACACTTGGCCTGTTTCTTTCTAGTTTGTGTTTGATCTTACATAAACTAATCTCTGATAGATAGATCTATTTTCAAGCTAATATCAATAGAGTAGGAAGTGGTCGTACTGTTGTTTTTTCTACAGGGCTCATCGAGGAGCAAAATATTGGAGCTCAACTCGGAGCGTGCAAGGACAAACGTCGATAAAGAGGTACTTATGTTCTCCTTCCTCCTCATGCATCAGTTTGTGTATATTTGAAAGGAATTCAGTGTCCACATTAAGCACTTTCTGTCTTAGAGTTAAGAGTCTAGCTCTTTGAGGCAATCTACCTGTCTACGGGGAGATTTTCCTACAACAGAAACTGGCGACTCCACTAGGGAGTCCTCAAATCGAAACCTTTTTGTTTCGATTTCTCCTCATTGACCTTGTCTTACCCCTTGATCGTTTTTAGACTTGGTTCACCCCTTTTTGATTGATTTCATGAGTTGATTGACTCCCTACCCCATCACACTCAACTTGATTGCCAACACTCTTTTGGCCAAAAAACTTTCCAGAATTGCTCTTTTCAGGGTCTAATCTTTGTGTTTCACCTGTTGAGCCTCTCTGAGAGTCAATGCTTCTTCCCGTTCAAACTTGACATATTTCTTTCTGAAGAACAAACACCTTGCTGTTTGGATTTTGTAGCCTCTCTCATTATTTTTGAGTTTTTCTGTTGTTTTGAGTTCGAAACCAATGCATTTTTGTTCTCTCCTTTTTGATTGAGCAAAGACTGTGGTGAAGGACATCAGAGGCCTATGAATCTCTTCATTTGGTTTTAGTTGAGGTCATTGTTCTTCGAAATTTCTTTTGGTGTGAAGTTCTTGATTTTTCTTTGTTGTTTCCTTTCCTTTTGCTTCTTGTTTTTTATCGCAACAAGAGGGTGTGTTGTTTGTATGAAACCTTCTTGTGTTCATCTGAGTTTCCTTGATCCAAAAGGATAATTGGCAGGAAAAGTGTTGTTTCGAATTAATCATTATTCACACACAAATAGTAAACAAACATCTTTAGGATTGATTTTGCATATTAGAAGGTATCTCAAAAGTTTTAGCACCACATCGGATTTGATTGAGAAAATTTGTTTGAGGACATTCCTTATTAGTGCTTGTTAGTGAAAAGAACTTTCTCTCTCTCCCTTAGATAGATGTTCATCGAAAAGAAATGAATGCTAATCATCTTTGATGCATTTTTTGGAGACTGAGTCATAATTCCATCCGTTTCACTTCCATGCACCCCTTTTTGAGTAAACAACAACTATAAAATGAACACTAATTAAAAATTATCTAAAACATTTTCTTTTCTAGGATCCTCCACCAACAGTAGACTAGGACTAGTACTTTGGATTAGGCTTTGAGCATAACTCTCCAAAGTTTCCAAAACAAACATTAGCATCCTGAGCTAGGGAGAGTCAAATCCAATTGTCATATAAGTCTGCCTAGGATCCCCCTCTCACACAGGGGTTACGCATGAGGTCGCATTCAGGAGAGCTACGAAGATTATCCCTCCATGGTTTGACTGATTGTAGTGGTTAGATCGTATTATGGGGATCAATTAAAGGTAAATCCACAATTACTGAGTGGAATCCTTTCAAGTTGATTTCGGGCTAGATACCCTGCCCGTACGTTAGGATCGGACTGTCGACTATACCCGCCTAGGGGCTTACTGGGAGTTGGTAACCTTAGTGGCCATAATATTTAGGGTCTTACACAAGGTGACAGTGAAGGGAAGTCTCACTATACCTGGAGCAAACATTGGTCAAACTCACTCGGGCTCCTTGAAAGGTAAATCAACAATTACTGCGTGGAAGCTTGCACCAAGGCATAAGTCCATTAAGCAGGTTGCCATTGTAACTGTTCCACCATATCCCCTCCCTTCTTGACTTGATCACACGACGTTGGATTTCATCACCAACTAGTACGGTCGTCAAGAGAAGGTCCTATTTGCTTGGTTGTGATTCTTAGATTCTATTAGCGTATGATGTTTCTTTTCGGTAGTTGGCCATAGATCTTTTTTCCGACTCTTTTTCGCCAACATCGACCCTCCATGTCATTCGCGGAGGCTACAGGGACTTCCTCCAGAAAATATGGAAGGAAAACCCCTTTACCCCCTCATTCTATGGAGGGATATCCTCAACAGAGCGAGGTTCAAGACACTACAGCTTCCCAAGAAGAAGTTCCCACTCCTTTAGAGAATTTTAGAATTGTTTCAGAGTCTCCAGAAGCTTTCCGCATTCTGGAGGGATATGAACAACGTGTCCTCCAACTGAATTCAGTCGATGAATTTTTCATCGTCAATCCTTCTGACATTTCGACTGGATCTCATTCAAACCCTTTATCCGACGAACCCTTTTGGACTGCAGACATTGTTCGAAGTCCACCACGTGTGGTGTGGGATCTTTATGGAACAACGATGGGTGCTGACGCACCTATCACCTACACCGTACCCTTAAATCATTTTACTATTACTACCATTTTTTCAGCCACACCGCCCGTTGGTCCAAACACATCGTTCGTTGGCCTGAGGTCTACTTTTCTCTCCAAATGGCCCATTCTACAATGATCCCTCACGTTTCGACTATTCCTGCTGGTAATGCGGTGGTTAGCCAAGCTGTAATTGGCACACCAGTAACACCAAGACCTACATCATCACTCCCTTTTGGGTACAGAGAACTGAATTCTTCCACTGCCACTACTACCCAAGTTATGCCGGGAAGTTCCATACCTATCCAACAACCCGGAGGGATCGGTCTTGGTGGTCCTAATCCATTCAGCAGTATCGGTCAGCCATTTACGTCGGGTTCTCAAATTCCGGGAACTCTACCTCAAGCTGGGGGGCATCCTCCCACCAAAGGAAAAATTCCATTTGGAGGGCACCCTCATGCTGGGGGGTAGCCTTAATTCAGAGCTTATCATCAACTGTATGGACAGAATGTGTCTACCACACCTAATCCGTGAAATATCCCTTTTCTAGGAAACCCACAGTTCTTAGGGGGACACAATCCTCAAGCTCCACAACAACCTCCTTATGGACAAACGCCAAATCCAGCTTATAACCCTCAAAGCCCATCCGGTTATCCTCCGATCCCACATGCTTCTCAAAACACCTCAAATCCTATGTACCCTAGTCAACACCAACCTTACACAAGAGGGCCCACTAGTTACAATTATCTGCATAACCCAGTGTATGGACCTACTGGTGTCCCTATGCCATACCAGTATTACCCACAAGTTAACCGACAACTACCTTTTCTAGCAACCCTGGACCTTCCAGACTTGTCTCGGTTAACAAATGATCCCATTTTTCATTCGTCGGTTTGGCCAGCTATACCAGCTAAACTTCCTTCCGATATTTCAAAATTCGATGGAAAGTCCGGAGAAGACCCAAACAACCATGTGACGACTTTCCATCTGTGGTGTTCATCCAGCTCCCTCATGGACGATTCTATACGTTTGCATCTTTTCCAACGAATGCTTATAGGTTCCGCAGCAAAATGGTATATTGAACTACCACGTGCTTCTTTTCATGATTTCAACTCCCTTGCCATGTCCTTCCTCACACACTTCCAACTACCCATTCGATATGAGACGGGTACTAAAATATTGACCTCCCTTCGTCAGAAAACCTTCGTACATATCTTGGATCATATACATGAATGGAGATGATGACGAAGGCTAATCAAAGCGGTTATTCCTTACCAATTGTTAGCGGAATGGTTCACCAAATCACTATTACCCTAGATCGCTCGTGATGTTGCCATGGGTGGTGTAGTCACCGAGGAAGAAGCTATTGCCCGAGCTCAGTACTTAGACTTAGTTTATTCACAGTCTGGTACTTTGTATGAGTTTATACCAAATGCTACCTATGCCACTAATGATCCATCCAAACCATCGTCTACCTCGCACGCGGATGGAGTTATTGGCTCCATCAAAACCCAATATACTTCCCAGTCGACTGGAACAACTCAGCGGCCCGCTTCGACGACTGATCCCAGTCCGAATGCACCCTCTTCTACCCCCCCTCAAACTCAGGTCTCTGAGGTGAATGCGGTCTAATCAACCCCTTCACAACAACCTGGGGGCAAGAAGAAAGCAAGAAATAAACCAAAGAAAAACAACAACCATGAACAACCAAAAAATCAACCGCAAACCCTTGCTGCCGGGAAACAACCACAATGGAAACCGAAATTCCCATGTCTCATTTGTGGTGATGATCACTACACCCGAGACTATCCACATCACGATGAAGTGGCCAATATCTTTAAGGGAAATTCACAACCCATTGTGCTTACTCAGCTTTTCCCACAGCAACAGTCTTTGGTTGTTCAAACCCCCACTGCAGGGGGCAGTTCCAACCAATCCCATGATGAGGCCTCGACAAGCGCCCACATTTACATGTTTAACGATATTAATCTGACCACTCACACTGCAACATATGACACACCAGTTAAACCTGATAAGCCGAAGACTACCAATGGTTTTGTACCGGACCCATCACCGTCTTCCGTTAGTCCTCCATTTGCCAGCCCTTCATCCGGGCCACTTCAGATTGAGAAACCTTCGTTTGACCCCATTTTACGCCCTCCTAAGAGAACTATCCAGAAATCCACCTTTAATCCTAATTCACGGCCAGCCCAAAACTACAACATTGTTGAAGATTTGGCTCAAGCACCATTTTCTATGTCCGCCTTGGAAGTTCTACAACACCGTCCCAACCAACGTAGAACGCTCTTAGATGCCATCGACGCTTTCGATCTTGAGTCATCAAACAACCTCATGTTTAATCTGGATGACCATCAACCCCGACTCTCTCACCAACTAGCCTTTCAAATCGATGTTGTTGTTCACAATCAACAAATCTGTCGAACTATCTTGGATGAGAGAGCCTCTACTTGTGTCATGTCTTTAGTTGGAAAATCTTAAAATCACCTGCCTTTAACAAATCCCCTACAATGTTACACGCTTTCGATGGGCGAGGTTTTCATCCACACGGACTGTTACAATCCTTAGTCGTTCAGTTGGGTGAAAAAACTGTTACCGTTGATGTCGAGGTGGTCGATGCCCCCCTCGATTACAACCTACTACTTGGAAGAAGTTGGTTCTATGCTATGACTGTCATCGCCTTGTCGGTGTTTCGATGTGTACAATTCCCTCATCAAGGCAAAATTGTCACTATCTATCAACTTGATTTTTGTACACCCGACGCTCGCGTCCCTGTCACCAACAACATTCCCTTTTTGGGAGACCACCCAGTTACGTATGAAAGCGTTGGTGTTGGCTTATTGAAAGATTCGAGCCTCATGGGTACCTTCCCTACACCACTTCCATCCGCCACACATCATATTTCCACCATCAATATGATTTCGACTATGCCTTATCAATCCTTGGAATCATCTGACCCTTGGATTGTCCGTAGTCCAATGGAATTCGATGTGCTAGGTGACACTATGCCACTTAGCCCAGCCGAGGCTGCATACGTAGCTATTCAATCCGCCTCTCCCTCTCCGGACAACCCACATTTATTGGCACCTGATGCCTAATCGATGCCCTCATGGTTGGATTCCCTATCGTCCACCATTGATTACATTTCCCAAATTTTCCCTTTTGACGAATCTATTATGGAAATGCTTAGTATTGAGGATCTACCTTGGGATGATAACCATCATCGATCCTCTTTTCTTCTGCCTTTGTAAGAAATCTACCAAGACATACACTCTGTCTTCCCTCCTGATGTTACCGATGCTCCGCAATCTCCCATCCTCACACAAGATACTCTCTCTGAGGGGAATATGGGTAACATCTCTACCACGATCGTTATTGATATTTCGATCAAAGAAGGTGTCGTGGAAAACATTAACCTTGGTGCTAATTGCACATCTGAAGAAGTGGTCTCTTACACCGCTTTGTTTAAAGAATTTCGCGATGTCTTCGCTTGGAGCTATGAGGAAATTCTAGGGATAGACCCTTCGATTGTTGTGCATGAAATCAAGACTTACCCTGGTGCGAAACCTGTTCGACAAAAACTCCGCCTAGTTCATCCCAAGAAAATCGCAACTATAAAGGCAGAAGTTGAGAAACTTCTAAAATCTGGCTTTATCTATCCTGTCCCTTTGACAGAATGGGTCTCCAACCTTGTTCCAGCTACCAAAAAACAAGGGACCATCCATGTTTGTGTTTACTATCGGGATCTCAGCAAAGCTTGTCCAAAGGACAACTACCCTACACCCTTTATCGACCAAATCATTGATAATTGCGCTGGGAGCGTAATATTCTCTTTCTTGGATGGCTTCTCTGGGTATAACTAGATTGAAATCTTACCTGATGATCAACATAAGACAACCTTTATCTGCCCATGGGGAACTTTTGCCTATCGAAAGCTACCTTTTGGTCTCAAAAATGATGGCACTACCTTCCAGCGAGCCATGTCGTACGCTTTCCATGATATCAAGCATATCACAGAGCCTTACCTCGATGACTTACCTGCCCACTCATCGACTCGATCCGATCATGTTGATCACTTATGAGCTATTTTTCTTCGATGTCAGTTCTACCGTATCCTCTTGAACCCACATAAGTGCATTTTTGCTATCGAATCCGGTCGACTCCTCAGTTTCATTGTCTCTAAAGATGGGATTAGGGTGGACCCCTTAAATATTAAGGCCATTCTATCCTTACCTCCACCGACCAATTTAACCCAACTCCAAAGCTTGCAAGGAGAAGCAAACTTCCTTCGCTGTTTCATCTGTAACTACGCTGAGATAACTAAAGGATTCATGCGGTTTCTATAGAAAAACACCCCTTTCATTTAGGATGACATCGCTCAATAGTCATTTGATGCTCTCAAGCACGCCTTGACCCACACACCTTTGTTGCACCCTCCGGAGTATACAAAGGACTACATCCTTTACTTAGCTGCCTCCACTTCCACTATTGTGATGGTGTTAGTTCAGGAGGACCCCAACGGTGAAGAACATGTGATTTATTACCTGAGCAAGAGTCTATATGGACCTGAACTCCGATATTCACATGTAGAGAAACTGGCTCTGGCAGCCATCATCGTTGTCCAGATATTCTACCATTACATCTTATTACGCACCACCACGATGATTGCATACTCCAACCCCATGTACCACGTATTGACACGTCAAGTACTTGGGGGAAAATATTCTAAATGGATCGTCATCCTTCAGGAATTTGATCTTGAATTTACAAAGTCCAAAGCCAAAAAGTCCCTGGTGTTTGCGGAGCTTATCTGTGCTCTCCCTCATGTTGATGAAGATATCGAACCTAGAGATTCTCTCCCCGATGAAACTCTTTTCCTCATCAACACCTCTGATCCTTGGTATGGAGACATCCTCCTTTACCTCCAAACCCAACGTTTTCAGCCCAACATTTCCCGTGAAGAGCGTCGACGTATTCGCCACCCGTTCTCGTTGTTATCTTATCATCAACGACACCTTGTATCGTCATGGTATTGACACTATCCTTCGACAATGTCTGATTCATGAGGAGGATGAACGCGTTCTGAACGATTTTCACCTTGGCGCCTGTGGCAGTCACCTTTCTGGGATGGCCACAGCCCAAAAAATCCTACGTGCCGGCTACTTTTGGCCCTCGATTTTCAAAGATTGGATTGAGGCAGTCAAAAAATGCCCACCCTGCCAAGTCTTTAACAAGAAGGCATGCACCCACCCTACTACGTTGCACCCCATTATCGCCATCAGCTCCTTCGCCAAGTGGGGTGTCAATTTCATGCAATGTAAGCCTACCTCAGCTGGGGGGCACGGTTATATAATCGTCGTCGTCAACTACTTTACAAAATGGGCTAAGGCTATGCCTATGTTTCTGAACGATGGTCGTACCGTAGCTCTATTTATTTTTAACCATATCATAACTCGTTTTGGTGTACCACGCACCATTTTCACTGATCACGGTGCACACTTTAAGAACCAGATGATGAGTGAATTGCATGTCAAATTGGGTTTTCACCATGAAAACTCATCCCCTTACTATCCTCAGGCCAACAAACAAGTTGAGGCCATCAACAAAGTCCTAAAAACCATGATTCAATGCATGGTAGGGGAAAACAAGACATCGTGGCATCTACAACTTTTTTTCTCTCTCTGGGCTTACTGTACTACCGTGAAAACTGCAACTAGATTTACTCATTTCCAGTTGGTGTATGGCATCGAAGCCGTTTTACCAATCGAGTGTGAGATTCCATCTCTCAAACTTAAAGTAGAACTCCTACCCCATACTTATGTCGAAGAAGAACGCTTCTTATATCTATCCAAACTGGATGAGACATGTCATGATGCCGCTCTTGCTAACGAGGCACACCAGAAATGGATTAAAAACCAATACGACAAATCTGTCCATCCTCGGACTTTTGCAGAAGGAGACTTAGTCCTCGTCTATGACCAGGCTCATGACAAATTAGGGACAGGTAAGTTAGAACCTCTGTGGCATGGTCCTTACATTGTGAAACGTGTTCTACACAAAGGTGCCTATGAGTTAGTAGATTATGATGGAATTTCCCTAGGAAAGCCCCGAAACGGGATTTACCTTAAAAAGTACTATGCCTAGATCACCCAGCATGCGTACTTTGTACATTATTGTATTTTAGTTTGGTGTGTCTATTTCTTTTGCGTTCTCAAGTCTTTACCCTTGCCACTCATAACTTTGCCTTGTGTTTTCATGCGCAGATGACATCAGCCTTTCCTATCTTTTTCGGGTTTACGGATGGCGCTAGTCGACATACCCGGAACATTGCTTCGGCAACATGGGTCATTTACCAATTCGACGAGGTGGTGAGTTCAGGAGGTATTTGCTTAGGACCAACGATTAATAACATGGCAGAATATCATGTTGTCATTGGAATTTTGACCCAAGCCTCCTCCCTAGGTATCTCTCGTATCATTGTTTACTTAGACTCCCAACTCGTGGTCTATCAACTCAATCGAATGTATGCTATTCGTAGTCCTATCTTGCTACGTCTCCATCTACAAGTTCATCGTCTTGAACGAATGTTTGATTACATTGAATATAGACACATTCCAAGAGAACTCAATAGTGTTTCGGATTGGTTAGCCAATTACATCATGGATCGGTATCTTGCCCATATATAAGATTTGAGGAAAGAAAAATTGTACATCACATGTAAATTAAAACACATCACATTAAAGGAATTATCATGTACAAATCATTTAGGCACTGTAAAAACTTGAAACTGTATATATATACATAGCATGACTGAAATGTTTTGATTACATAAAAAAAGTATGTAGAAGAGCAAAATGTTGGGCCTTTACACCCATACAACATCGCCTGACAAGGCATACAAAAATACGATCACCAGAGAGACTCTAATCTCCCTGCACTACATTGTGCTGGGAGTAACATATCACTGTGCGCACTACTCATCTCAGTAGAGAATTGACATTCTCTGGTACTCCCACAATGTGCCTCTACAGATGTAAAGGAACTTCTCCCCTCCGTAGAGGATAAATGCCCATCGTGAGGCCTTGGAGGTTTCTTTCAACCTCCCGGAGACCTATCACTGGTACTCCCGGATCCGTTACAACTGGAGCACCCCCACAATGTCTTGGTATCGGTATATTGGTCGAGCGCACTGCTCCCTTGTCTGCATGTTGAAAACAATACATCTTTTAAAAAATCTTCTACATACCCAAAAAAATATATATACATTAAAAACTTAAAAAACAAAAACTAGACAAGGTGTTTCTCAGTCTCTTACCTGATGCATCCCAATCTTCCCCCACGAGTAGAATCAAATCCATTCTCCCGCGAAAATCCACCTCAGCATACGGGAATTCATCTATCCAGAGATACTGTTGTCTCAGCCAAGTGAAGAAATCACCAATGAAACGGAACTCTGACTCCGCTACTAGCCTCAGAGATAGACTAGTCCACCTCTCCATCTGTGGTTCCTCCACTGGTCGCACTGCTAGTGCTATCTGAGGCTGCATCTGGGGGATGCGCTCTAAGAAAAATGAGACCAGAAAAGAGTCGTATCCGAACTGTTTCTGTCCCATCCTACACCATGAAACCTGTTCCTTCACATTCCGAAGGAACCCTGCACTCCAGTTAAATAGTGTTGGCTCCAAACACTGTACACCATAAGCCACCTGTGACCTTGATGCCATATGTGTTCTAGTACTGCCCGTAATGCTCGTGAAGGAAAACAAAATGGACCAGAGGGAAAAATCTCGGATATCCTTTATAGGGATTCTAACCCCTACCAGTCTTGCTCCTGGGACACAATGACGTGCCAGATACACGCCCACTTTCTTGGGAAGCACCCTCTGACTGGAAAAAGATAAAGGGACCCCTCTTTTCGAGAGGTCAGTCAAGAAATATACGTCTTCCAACTCTATGGTTAGAAGCTATGTTCCAATCCAGAATCCTTGCTTCGCAACATCCCATAAGCCGATCATGTGCTCAAGCAACAAAACCTCCTTCTTCGTTTTTTGCAATTTGAAGAATTTTAGTAAGCCACAAGCTCTCAATGCAGACCATGTATGAGGAATATTCAAGGCATCTAAGTCATCCATCTCATGCTCTCGTTCTTTCCACTCGATCATGGTCGTCGAGATCACCTACAAAACAAAAAATAAAGAATTTCATTATTTCAATATTTTGGCAATTTCGGTGATTTCTAAAATCAATTTAAAGACATGAAATCTAATGCCCACGTTGTTTAAAAAGACCACGCCCTCTTTTATAAACATCACGGCCTCTCTTTGCCATTCAAAAATCATTGCATAACGATAAAACATTTTTAAATGAAAAACGACCTCCATTATGGTTGCGTGGGCATATGTGAGAATTTATCATGGGTTCTTTGACAAAAACAACCCATTCACTTAGGTATTAAGGCGTTGGCATGTTGGCTATATTTTTCTAAAACGTTTTTGCACAAAAAATGTCTTACTTCCATCGTTTTTAATAGAGGCCGATTTGATATTTTTTGGGGCAACTTAGGGCTTCATTTTTAAAATTAAATGCTGCTATGAAAATGAATATTAAACCATGTAATTGAAAGAAGGAGAGATGAATATCTACCTGGTCCAAATGGCAAGAGAAATGGTCAATCGTAGCTCTGGTATCAAGCGAAACAAGATCCACCTCCAAAGTGAGAATCTCCACTACTACAACTCCTTATGCAAAATGAAATGGTAAATGGAATTTTCATTATATTACTATTTATAAATTTCCATTTTTTATAAGGTATAGTCATTTATGGGTTTCTCTAACAATATATTGGCTTCACTAAACCTCTGGATTGTAGTTTTGACATTGCAGGTTTCCTGGCAGTTTTGATCGATTATTTACCTTGTCGAACTCATGAGCATAGTCTTAGTTCGTTCTCAAGCTCGAAAATATGAGAACCCACCGGGTAGACTTTTATCTCTTTTTCAGACCTGCATGGACACATGAAAAAGGAACCCCCCTGGAGTCATCTTTAAACTCTTTTTAGACTCTCTAAATATGAAAATATTGTCGAGTGACCTTTCTTCCTTTCACACTCGTTAAAAGGTACAAAAGGGCGTCTTTCGAGGGATAGTTTATCTCTTTTTCGGTCTCGTCAGACTATTAAATGAAAAAGGAATTGAGAGAGTTCTCTTTTAAAGTGTTTTTATAAACTCTATAATCCCGAAAAACCTTCGATTTTTCTGTCTTTGGACTCGCTAAAACACACATCGACAGGCCCATAGGGGACCGAACCCTTACTTCTTCTGGTTCGTTAAACAAAAGAAGAGGAACTTACCGAAGGTGAGTTACATCGAGCATGTGTTATCCTCCTCGAGCTCATTAAATCAAAAAGAGGTATTCGTCTATCTGGATGGGGGAAAATTTGAAAGAAGCAAGCCAGGCAGTCTCTTGAGAACATTGCCAAGTAATTCTTAGAGTTGCCCTTGAACACGAAACTTTGTCATTTGCACGCATCATAATCCACTGAACCTCTGCACTGAGCCAATCCTTTGAGTTCCTTTCACTCCTTTGGGTCACCCGACGCAAGTCACATCATCCACTGCATAGTTTTGGTCCATGTCATGTTTTGTTGTTGTGCCTCAGTGTTCAAGGGAAGTATCCACCTCTAGAGTCATCCATCCCAAATATCTTGCCTCAAAACCCATGTTATTCCATGTTCATTTGATCTACCAATTACATCTCTGTGTCTGTTTCATGTCATTGATGGGGGATACATCAAGGCCCTCCCTCGATGACTCTATTCCTGTCGAATTCAACACATTATCTAGGAATCAGGCTTAGAAACCAATTAGTACTTTGGGACCTGCATGCCTCAATGGCAGGCCTCCTCACATTCGACAGTAGGTTTACATCATTGACCTCTGATCAGATGATTCCACAGATGTTCGACTCCAGCTCATCCATTCACATTCTTTGGAATGTACTAGGGTATATTGGGAATCATTGACATCAATGGTGATCTCCCTTTCACTTGTTAACGATTTACACCATTGACGGGTAATCAAGTGGTTTCTGCCATGTTCGACATTAGGACATCTATTCACATGGTTAGATTCATACCACATTGGGATTGGTAAGAAGACCCTGGGTTGAGTGATCACTTTGATATATATTTTTCCCAGGTTGCGAAGGAGTTTCTCTTGGACGAATGATACATACACTGTTACATAGATCCACTTTGTATTGGTCATGGCTATGTCTTGTCATCTCGTAGATCCACTATGTATTCTTCGTGGCTACGATCAGTCCAAGTCATTAGAGTATAGATCCACATTGTAACTTTGGTGGCTATACCTTTTCATCAATACAATTATGGATCCGCAATGTATTTTATGGCGGCCATATCTTGCGAGTCTTGATCACCCAGGCACAGGTATGCCTGCCTTGGGTTTTGAAACATGTCATAATATTTGTTGGATGTTTGTGTGCAACTTTCGTCAGGTTCTCCGAGTCTATACCCTTGCTTGAGAGTCTACAAAGAATTTCAGTTATCAATTCTTGTCTTCTAAATTCATGCTTTGGGGGGCAATCTGTTACACGTCAATATTACTCGATTGGATAAGTGTCGCATGTTCCTCTCAACTGTCATAAGTGTCGCATGTTCCTTACAACTGTCACAAGTGTCGCAAACATCAAACAAAGCATACTTCCATGATGATGACACCAAGGAGACACTTAGAATACCTCAGACACTTGATTTGGAGGAAGGAGAATGATTAACTGAAGTCCATAATCTCTTGCCACCTGAAAGGAGCTCTAAAACTAGGGTTTTGAGAGAGAGCGCTCCCCTATGGCATCCTTAGGAGCATTGGCGCTCCCCTATAAGGTCTTATGGAGCGTTATAGCACCAAACTGCCCCTCTGAAGGAGCGCTACCCATCTCTAGAGCGTTGGCACTCCCCTTGAGCCTCCTAGGGAGCGTTATAACGCCCTGGTGCTCCTTTTGAGAGAGCGTTGTCTAATCTGGGCAGTGGTTGGCCCGTTGAGGAGAATAAGGGGAGGATATTTCAAGTTTGGAAGGCAGTTGCATTCGAATTTTTGGTTCAATCAGAATATCCTTGATCTAAGGAGGGAATTCCTCAACCTAACCTAAAGATACCTCAAGAGGTTAAGCCTCTTTTAACCTATATAAGCAGGCTCTATGATGGTGAAAAGGGGGAAGAATTGCTAGCATGAAACCTATGATCTCATAGGAAACACATAGTGAATTGGAGGAGAGTAATCATTGAAGTTGTTGTCATCCGGATCGTGGATCTTTTGAGCAAGGGTTAGACAAAGAGGACTTGATGAAGTTGTCGCATTCGCATCTACGATTGTAAGTAACTGTCTTCATTGTTCTCATTAATATGACACACTTGGCATGTTTCTTTCTAGTTTGTGTCTGATCTTACATAAACTGATCTCTGATAGATAGATCTATTTTCAAGCTAATATCAATAGAGTAGGAACTGGTCGTACTGTTGTTTTTTCTACAGGGCTCATCAAGGAGCAAAAGATTGGAGCTCAACTCGGAGTGTGCAGGGACAAACATCGATAAATAGGTACTTATGTTCTCCTTCCTACTCATGCATTAGTTTGTATAGATTTGAAAGGAAGCCAGTGTCCATGTTAATCACTTTCTGTCTTAGAGTTAAGAGTCTAGCTCTTTGAGGCAATCTACCTGTCCGCAGGGAGATTTTCCTACAATAGTGTCGAGCACTCCGCAAGAAGTGCGTGATCAGAGGGAGGAAGCCACCAAGAGTGGAGTTGGAAGGATCAAGACCGTTGCCTCAAAATGTAAGCAGTTGAGTGATCAAAGTGTGCAAACCTATGAATGCCTTGCAAAACACCCAAAGTCGAGGAAACTAGAAGCACACTTGTAGGAGGCGCAACAACAGACATCCATTGTGCAGGCGCATATGAAGCTACTTACTGCGGTTGATCGAATGAAGAGATCACAAGAAAACCGCACAGTCCAACAATAGATTACTGCCATCTAGAGCAGAGTCATGGAAGTTACACAAAGACTACAACTAGTGCAGGGTGAAGCCTGCACGATTTTTGAAGAGATTGAAGGAAAATCTTGCAGCTAGACCAAGTGGTTACAATAGTGGAACAACATCTGGAAGGGCCTATTACAGAGAAAATGAATCAAAAGTTTGCTAAGCAGGAGGCTCTGGAGAAGCAGCAAGTCGAGGTAGCTCGAGGCCTTTGAAGCAGTACTTCCCATATCTGAGTGAATTGGGATGAGTCACGGGTGAGTGTTGTGGGCCTGTTAGCCCTCAACCAAGTTTTGAGGAAACATTGGTCAGGATTGGCCACTTTTTGGACATCTATAGACTAGTCAAAGATGGAGCACCCACACGGAGCTGAGATCGCGGGATATCACTTGTTTTGCAGGCTCGTGGACCCAACAAAGGGTTTACTAGCGTTTATGTAATGGGTTATGGGATGTCAGCCCATGGGTTTACCCATGATTAGGCCTTTTTGTAAATGTATAAATAAGTAGCTAAGCGATGTAAGAAGCATGGTTGGCTATGTGCACAATATGTTGTGAGAGGTTGGCTATGTGCACAATATGTTGTAAGTTTTAATATTGGCTTAGTGCAAGAATATGTTAGGGTTTGCAGAGATAAGTGCAAGAGGTTGTGAGTTACTTTGTACAAACAGACTATGTAAAGTAAGGATCTGTGCTAATAAGGATTTGGCTCTGTGCCTTGACTTGATTTTGGGAAGGAGGATCTGGTGCAGAGCACGTAGATCTTCTGTCCTCTGTAGAGTTTGGCTCCGTGGCTTTGGGCACAGGAGCGACTAAATGTAAGAAGATTGAAGACTAATAAAGAAGAAGAATAAGTTGGTGGACGTAGCCCCACACTGGGGTGAACCACATATATATTGTGTCTTGATGAGCTTTGTGTGATGTAAATTATTTTGTTTATCTGCTTAGTTTTGTTGTTATAATGTATGATGAATGCATTTGATGTTGTTTCTTAGTGTTTAATGGTATTAAAGATAAATGTATGTTAGATCTGAGCTAATGCTATGTGCTAAGTGATTGAAAGTGCTTGATCTTTATTGTTACTACGATGTTCTGTAATAAGGGTTTAGTCTATGATGTGAATGAGACTCATGAAGTAATGCACATTGTTGTCTAAGTTCTTTGCTAAGTGTTGTAATCACAGATCTGTGTCCCAGCTTGGTTACAGACACTTGAGTCTTGTAACCCCCCCTGCCTCTACCTCGAGTGAGACTGCATCTGCTTCGCAGGTGTTGCCGAAAGGGTGGGTAGTTAGGTTTTTGTTGGTGCGTTGTTTAAGCATTGAAACTTGGGTCTGCCCCTATGCCAACAGGACCTTCATCTTACCCTCTATGCTATTGAGGTGTGGGGAGATGGAAATAAAATTAATCCTTTTTCTGAATACTTTGGATCTATTTTTCAAGAAGAAAAATTGATCACTTTTCAACCTAATTTCATTCTTCCTACATGGTCTAATGGTAGGGTAGGTGTTCAAGGTATAGCTAAAAGACTTGACATATTCCTTATGACAAAAGTACTATGTGAAAAATTTTCCAAATTTAGATCCTGGGTGGTTCATTCCCATATCTTCGATCATAATCCTATCTCCCTTGAGTTGGATGTGGTTATGAAATTTATAAAGACCCCATTCAAATTAAATCATACCTAGCTACAAGAGACTGACTTCTTTCAATTTGTGAGAAACAAGTGGGCATCATGGAACCAATTTTATTTTGACTCGCCTATGGAAATGATGGTTTTTAAATTGAAGTTATTAAAAAACGAAGTTATAAATTGGGAGAGGTCAAAGAAGAAAAAGATGAAAGAGGAGATAGAGGAAATTGAATTTGAATTGTAGAATCTGTCTTCAATCTTGGAAGGAGATCTATTTTCTTTGGAAAAGAAAAAATATATAACATTCCTGGAAATGAAAAAACCAAATTTTATGAAGATGGAAGAGGCTAGGTGGAGGTTAAAAACTTGAGCTATTTGGATTTCTACAGGGGATAGTAACACAAAAAAAAATCACAAATTTGTGATTCAAATAAGATTAATAAATACTCTAATGGAAATCACATTTCAGATCCTTTTTCTCTTAGGAGGGAAGCAACCCATCATTTCTCAGATTACAATAACAATCATGGACCTATAAGTATTGATTCCCAATTAAAGGTAGTACAACAATATCCAAGATTGTTTTTTGAAGAATAAGGTTAGATGTTATATAAAGAGGTTACACTACAAGAGATTGAAAAGGTACTGAAATATTTTGCTAAAGATAAGAGCCCATGACCTAATGGTTGGACAATAGAGATTTCTTTGTCTTTTTTTGATATGATGGGGAAAGAGATTCTGGAAGTGGTTGAAGAATCCAAAATTAGAGGTTTTGTTTCTGGTGCTTTGAATTCCACACTTCTATCACTTATTCCCAAAGTGGACAAGCCTATATCCTTTAATGATTTCATAACAATTTCTCTGTGAAATTTGATCTATAAAATCATATCCAAGGTGATAGAAAACAAGATTAAGCCAATCCTAGTATCACACATTACAAAAGAATAATTTGTTTTTTTTCCAAACAGACAAATATTGGATGCAGTGGGGGTGGCTCGGGAAGCTTTAGATTCTATTAAAGTTAAAAATCGTAAAGGTTTAATTCTCAAGATTGATTTAAATAAATCTTATGATAGGGTTGATTGGACTTATCTTAGGCTTATTCTACTACATATTGGTATTCCTGTGGATGCGGTCAATTGGATTATGGCATGTGTAACCTATGTAAACTTTGTAGTGTTGATAAATGGATCTCCCACAAGTTTATTTAAAGGGTTCAAAGGGATTAGACATGGATGTCCTTTATTTCCCCTCCTTTTTGTCCTAGTAATTGATGGATTAAGAAAGATGTTTAATAGTGCTAGAGAGCATAATATTTGGATAGGCATAAAATCTCAAGAAACAACTTGGTTACTCACCTCTTCTTTGTTGATGGTGTATTACTTTTTGGGAAGGGAAAGATGGAATAATGGTTAATGTTAAAGAATATGTTGCAGGATTTCTGTGTGGCTTCAGGTATGAAGATAAATGATCAAAAATCCATTCTCATACAACATAACCTGGATCATGATTGGTTGGATCTTTTTATTATGAATTTTCCCTTTTAGATTATTTATATGGATGATGATTTCAAGTATTTATGTTTTTTCCTAAAACCTAACTGTTACAAAAAGGAGGATTGGGGATGGTTAGTTAAGAAAATTGAGAAAAGAATAAACCTATGGTCTGCCAGATGGATATCTCTTGGAGGAAGGTTAACTTTAATCAAAATCATCTTACAAATCATTCCACTATATTGGATTTCCTTAGCTAAAATCCCTTCCTCCATCATCAAGGCTATCATGAGTAAAATGTTCCATTTCCTATGGGATGGAAACTCCAAAGACAAAAAATACCATCTTACTTCTTAGGAAAGTATATCTCTTCCTAAAAGGATGGGGGGATGGGGAATTAAAAACCTAGATTGGTTTGGTCTTTCTCTTTCGGAAAAAAAAACTTTGGATGGATCTCTTTGGAGAAGGTTTATGGTATGAAGTTATTAAAGACAAATATATTCAAGCTTGGTCTGTTTGGGAATGGATCTCTCTTCCTCATAATCCTGTGGGGAATTCCTAAAACTTTTTTAGTGGTATGTTATTGACTGTACTTTGGTTGAAGTCATGGTTAATCTGGAATGTGGGAAATAGGTATGCAAGTCAAGCTAGGGGTTGATTCATTTGTAGGAGGGGGGTACTTATTCAACCTCTCTTCTAATCTATGTGACTTTTTAAAATCCATTGACATCCATTTTTTAGGTCAAATCCGAAATCCTCTTTATCTGATCAATGGAAAAAACTATTGGCTTACTGCATGTGATTTTGGTCTGGATGGTAGCTGGGCTCATGAATGAGAAAAATTTATTATTAATTTAGATTCTATTGGATTGAGGCTTACAAAGGAACCTGGAAGTCTAGCCTGGGAAAGCAACTATTATGAAGGTGTTGTAAGCACACAATTATCTTATAATGACATATCTTCTACAAATTCCATGATAATTGCAAAATGGTGGTAAAAAAAAATATGGAATTGGAACCTCCTTGAGAAACCCAAATGTTTTTGTTGGATATGCTTGGAAGGAAAGATTCTTACTTGGGAGTATCTTTAGAAAAATGGGCTATTATGGGCCCAATTTATGATTTTTCTGTCTCAGAGAGGAAGAGACGACTCCTCATTTATTCATTAACTGTTTGTTTTTTCAGAGAGTATGTGTTAGGTATTTAGACAGGTAGTGGGGGGGTGGGTGGGAAGAGGGCCCATAGTTATAATAGTTGAGGCCATTCAATGTAAGGTGGACTAGGTCCACTGTAGTATTAAATAAGACTTACTATGGTAGTTAGATATAATAAATGTAAGATGACTTCTTAGAAGGTTCCTCCTTTAAATGTTCATAGGTGGTTGGTAGAAATATATAAAGGGGTTCAAGTAATGTAATGGGAGAAGAAGATAAGCATTGTATTGTGAGTGAGTAGCCCATTAGGAGGTTTCCCCCTTGAAGATGTAAGTGGACATGAGATGATCCCTTCCATAATAGGATCCATTGTATGGTGTTGCCCTGCCTCAAGGGTTTTGGTAATAATAAAAGAGATTTTGCATATCATTATTGGCATCTCCTTTGATGATTATATTTGTAGATATTTGGTACTTAAAAAGTGGTATCATAGCACTTTCCTAGGTAGGAATTGTAGTAAATGTTTTATTCTATTTTTGTAGATTTTTTTGGAGAAGAAAAAAAGGGCCAGGACATTCTAGAAGATTTTTGTATATTATGTTCAAATTTTTCAGGAATGGGTTATAAATATGGGTTCCTCTCGAAAAAAAAAAAAAAAACAATTTAAAAAAAAATCGTCTGAAATGGAGTTTGGGAAGTAAAGTTATTGGCATTTTAAAATATGCAATTTTTCAGGGTTTTTTTTCCGTGGAAGGATGTGAGATTTTTCTGATTTTTGTAGAATATGGAGATGAATTTGTCAAAATAAATTACATATATGAGTTCCTCTTTCAAAAATATCCGTTTGAAAAAAAAAATCACCCAAATCGGAGCTCTGAAAGTGAAGATATAACCGATTTAAAACCAGTCATTTTCTAGGGTCTTTGTGACGACAACGAGACTGGAGAGTTCATAACTTTTCACAAGGTGCTCAGATTGATACCATATTAGTGCCACTTGATAGAGTATTTTCAATGCTTTATTATGGCATATTATACGAGGTTTTTGTGATGGATATGCGATGCACTCCAACCTCTAAAAAATTTCCAATGTCCCTACAAGCTCTTGGTGATATAATAAAGAAACACCTTCATATTTATCTTGCCATTCTGATAGAATATTCTTGATAAGAACTTGATTGGAATGATTTTGAGCATGATTATGCTTCTTGGTACTTTACTCTTGCAATTCAGGAGATCCAAAAGAGATATAATAGGCAGATCACTGAGATTTACATCTCGACAAAATATAATCAAGAAATATATGCTTGGTATGATTACGAGGACGATTGTGATGATTGGCTTATGGATAGTTTTCATTTATGGGATGACAACAAATTTCATATTTTATCTGATGACTCTACTCCACCTTCAGTAGAGAACATCAATGTGAAAAATCAAGAGCTAGTTATAACTACAAGTGTCAAACTTGCATATTCTACAATGGTATTATTCCTTCCCAAGTCAACTATGACCCTTTCTCACTATGTGGATGGATATTCTTATTTGGATCCACATGAGAGGTTTCAGTATTTGGAACATCATTTTCAGCTGGTTATTGCGTTCCGATATCTTCCGTGTGGATTTCACTTGAGCACTTGGACATGGGACCCCATTTTACATTGGCGGTTGGACTACTTCATCACGGTGGCTTTCATTTATACATGGGACCCTAGTTCTATATTACACTTCAACACTATGGTCCACACTTATCCATGGGACCCTAGTATATGGTTGTACACTCTCATAACAAGCATTGAGGACAACATTTTCATAAGGGGGATGGAATGTTAGGTAGCTATAGGGGTAGTGTGGGGACCTAGAAGACCCATAGTGATGATAATTGAGGTCATTCAATGTAAGGTAGACTAGGTCCACTATAGTATTAAATTAGACCCAATATGGTAGTTAGATATAATAAATATAAGAGGACTTCTTAGAAAGTTTCTCCTCTAAAATCTTCATAGGTGGTTGGTAGAACTATATAAATGGATTCAAGCAATGTAATGGGAGAAAAAGAGAAATATTGTATTGTGAGCAGTAGCTCAATAGGAGGATGCCCCCTTGAAGAGGCAAGTGAACAGGAGAGGATCCCTTCCATAATAGGATCCATTGAATGGTGTTTCCCTACTTGAAGGGTTTTGTTATAATAAAGTGTCATTCTTCTATATTTATATGTGGATTTATTGTGGTATTTTTGTATTCAATCTTTGGTTCTTAACATTATGGGTACTGGTTTCTGACAGACTGTTCTTATCTGGTATTTGGAGAGGTGCCTCTATTGACTGTTATCTACAGGAATGGGTAAAAGAAAGACACATGATGGTTGAATCACCAATTTTCATTATGTGGAGCATCTGGCTTACTAGGAGAAATTCTATATTTGAAGGATATAGCCCTGACCCTGAAGATACTAGTTTTAAAATTCTTACTTTTTTTCAAGAGTATCATAGAGTCAAATTTGTAAATGTTGACTCTATTATAAAATACTCTTTTCCAAACTTGTAGGATAATATACCAGTGGTTTTTTTTTATGGAGTTGCTTCTTGTGGTGTTTGTGGAGCATGTTTTATTTTTAATTTGTCTCAACAAAATTCATATCATGCATACTTTGGAGGTCGAAAAGGAACTACTACCAAGGAAGAACTGCTAGCTTTATGGGGAATACTTTGGTTGGATAGATCAAAATCTATCAATCAATTACAAGTTCTGGGTGATTCAAAGGTCATCATCAATAGCGATGAAGGAAAATTCAAATTACAAATTTTGGAACTTGAACCCTGGAAGAGAACGATTGGGCTTCTTAAACAATAGTTTGGTTTTATATAATTTTCCCATATCTACATGCATCATAATTCTAAAGTTGACTCTTTTTCAAAGAAGACACTTCATATCTCTATGTTAATTCTTAGATGATCTTTTATGTCAGTTTTTGTGTTGGCACATTTGGAACTTGGATACCTTGTCTAACTCAAACAAGAGAAGTTATGTATTGGATATATTATCTTTGATTAGAAATAATAACAAGATAATGATTAATTTTTTTATTGTTGAAAAAAATTAATAATTTTAAAAATAAAAAAATTCAATAACCATTACCACCCGTTATTATTGGTTATCAATCAATTGCCACCTTCCTTATTGGTTATTATTGGTTATTGGTCATTAATAAGATAGTCCCGTAGATATGTATTATCTGAACTTCTTTCATTGACCCGTTGAATCTTAGGCCATCTATTTCAACTTTTCCAATATAACATGTCAGGAAATGCCCAATATCTTTGTGACATGTCCATGCTATATCATTATGTAAAAGAGTAGTCTACATATTCTATTTTTTGGAAGTTTTCTGGCAAATTTTTTCGTTTGATTTTGCTTGAAATTGGGTGATGAATGGTTAGATCTACATATTGAGTGATTAAGTTTGTATAATCCAAGTGCTTCAGAGTTATTTAGCACGCTGAATCTATTTATGCATCAAAAATGCAATTTAAACAACAAAAAATAACAATTTTGTCTAGATTTACATGGCCTGATTCCTGCCAAAAAACTCAATAAGTACAACGTTTAGCCAACCCTTTTTAGAATTTATTAAGTTTTATTTTTTTTTTATTAATTTTTAAAAAAAATATTTGTATTATAATATAAATATCAATATCATTTAAATCGTTTGTATTAAAAAATAAACTTGTTTATTAGAGTTAAAATATCATTATCATAGAATCGTAGTAAGTTTAACTATTTACTAAATTTTAGTTTTTACTAATTTTTTAAAATAATATATATTAATTTTTGTTATTTTTAAAATAATAGATAATTTATTTTTATTTTTCAATTTAATAGGTATTTGAATAATTATGATGATGATGATGATGATGATTAATGTCCACTAAGACCTAATTGGTCTATCAGACCTTAAGAGGGTAAGTGATTACTTGTGATTCTTTAGAATTTTGTTTCTGTGCTCGAAAAACATTAAGAGAAGCTTTCCAAGATTACCATACTTTTGTTGAGTTAAGAGGTTAGGAAGGTTGGTAGTGTGATCAATATTTTGAAAATGAGATCTAATATGGGTATAGGATGGACAATTTAAGAGAAAGTTCTTTTCATCTTCAACCTTCTTAGTGTCACAAAGGTGACACACTCTTTCATCCCATGGCGTTTTAGGAATTGACCAACGCCCAGTTTCACTATGGAGCTCATGAGAATTTGTTCTCATCTTAACAATGCTTATTTTTTTCTTTACACTTGGAAAAACAGATAGATAATTTTGATCTTCTAGATTTGGGTTGATTACATCTTATAATACCTTAATTTTCTTTTTTCCTCTAACTCTTTATCACACCACATTTTTTCCTTAAATTTTGATTTGACATTTTTTTTAATAGTATCTTTATTCTGCAAAATGGCTTCTTCCATGATTCCCCAATAGTTTAGCCAAGACCGGGAGTCTTTATGCCATCCTCGCTTGAGTTAATGGTGGTTATGACTTGATTTTGAAGCAATTTTAGGTAGCCTCTTGTCTTCCATTTTGTTTAACTTGTTCTTATACATTAGGTATCTAGTCATAGCCATGTTGTCAATGGGGGAGAGGTTTGTTTCTACAAGGAGGATGGGATAGGGCGTATTTCCTTTAATTTTGAGATTATAGGTTGTAAAATTCTTTTGTATTTTCTCTATCTTTCTCCAGGATTCACGAGAGATACTATAGCCCCAGACTTCACATCCATAAAGAATAACAGGTGTAACAAGAGTCTCAAATAGGAGTTTCTTCTTATCCCAAATCCAAAGATCAACTAATTTACAATTGTTTTCAAGCCCATAATAAGCTTTCCATCCCCCAATAATTCTTTTCTCAATGCTATAATTCCAATTAAGCTTGTGGTGAATATCAATTCCAAGATATTTGTATGAAGTCACTTCCTCCAAGTTGTTGTTTTCATATACAAAGGTATCATAAGGGATCTTATTGGATTTAATAATCATGACCTT